>OZ020190.1:73942864-74036986 GCA_963971165.1 Philopedon plagiatum
CTTAATCGTCTTAAATATATCTGAAGTTCGACTTTTTGTAAAGTTAAGGGGATTAAAATAGATAATAAACAAAAAATTACCTGTTTATTTAATCGAAATTTTATAAACGAAAACTAATGTAAGAAAAACTTAAAAGTAGTCAAATTCTGTACTAACAACACAAAAAATCATTGTTTTTCCTTGGGTGCACAAAATTTAAAACTCAGTATGACCACCATTTCTCTCCATACATACTGTTGTTCTCGAGCGCAACTCTCGATTAACATTTCGGAGCATTTTACGATTTATTTGCAATACACAATTTATAATGACATTCTCTAAATTTTGTATATTCCTAAAGGGTCGATGTTTGTACACAGGGTTCTTTAGGTATTCCCACATAAAAAAATCTAACGGAGTCAGATCTACAATTCTACAATTGACAGGACAAAATCGAAGAAATAGGTGTTCGCCGGACGCTCGCTGTTGCAATGGTTTGAATCTAATGAAATGACTGTATCAAGATTTTATTAAGATTTTTCGCACATAAATTTAACAACCAGGTCTATTTAGTTGTACTTAAAACTACCAAAGCAGGCTCTGAAATTAAAACAACCAAATAATCTAGTAGGTTAAAAACAACAGAAAAATGTCAAACAAATTATAATTTGTTTGATTTCAACCTATGTCATTGGTTTATGTCTCGCATCTTACTAAGTTTGATATTTTATATAAGTTTATTAATATTTTATTCCTTAAAATGGCACCCACACTACTTCTTCAGGAAAAGATAGAAATTATTTTAATTTCTGGAGATAATTACAAAAGCCATAGAGAAACAGCAGCAATTTTTAATGAGAGGCACCCCGATAAATCCCTCCATTATTCCACAGTATCTCGTCTAGTCAATAAATTTAAAGAAACGGGATCGGTAGAAAATCAGTATAAAGTTTCCCATGAAAAACCGGTAACAGGTGACGAAGGTTCTCTGGATGTGTGTTTGTCGATCACAGAAACACCCCAATTAGCAGTTAGTCAAATATCGGAGATCACTAACATTCACGAAAGATCTGTGCGGAGGATATTAAAAAGAAACAAATTTCATCCGTACAAACCTAAATTTGTACAAGTATTAAAAGATAGGGATTATGACGCCCGCTTCGATTTTTGTGCCTGGTTCCAGGGTATGATTGAGGAAGATTTTAATTTCCCAAAGAACGTCCTTTTCTCGGATGAAGCTACATTTACCTCTAACGGAACCGTCAGTTCACAAAACTGTAGATGGTGGGCCACCGAAAACCCAGACTTTGTAATTCAGAGTAAAGACCAATATAGTTTTAAGGTTAATGTGTGGTGCGGAATTTTCAACCTTAGAATAGTGGGACCTTTTTTCTTTAGAGACAATTTAAATTCAGAACGATATTTAGAATTTCTACAAACTGAGATATCTGACTTTTTAGACAATTTGTCATTAGCCGAAAGAAGAAATTTATACTTTCAACAAGACGGAGCTAGCATTCATTCCACAAATGAGGTGAAAAGAGATGGCTGGATCAAGAATTTGGAAACCAGTGGATAGGACGGTTTTCTGAAAATCCGTGGCCTGCGAGATCACCAGATCTGACTCCGTTAGATTTCTTTATGTGGGGTACCTAAAGAACTCTGTGTACAAACATCGACCCTTTAGGAATATACAAAATTTAGAGAATGTCATTAGAAATTGTGTATTGCAAATAAATCGTAAAATGCTCCGAAATGTTAATCGAGAGTTGCGCTAGAGAACAATAGTATGTATGGAGAGAAATGGTGGTCATACTGAGTTTTAAATTTTGTGCACCCAAAGAAAAACAATGATTTTTTATGTTGTTAGTACAGAATTTGACTACTTTTAAGTTTTTCTTACATTGGTTTTCGTTTATGAAATTTCGATTAAATAAACAGGTAATTTTTTGTTTATTATCTATTTTACTCCCCTTAACTTTACAAAAAGTCGAACTTCAGATATATTTAAGACGATTAAGGTTTTCTCAATGTAATCTCATTGAAATGTCTCTAAAATTTTGACACTGCTGCTAGATACAAATGATTGCAACAGCTAGCGTCCGGCGAAACCCTGTTTTTTTTAATTTTGTCCTGTCAATTGTAGAAAAATCTACTACATTCGTTTATTTTCATCCAGATACATGGCTTTACATTAGCCAAGCTATCTAAACGAAAAAAACTGGAAATTTGTAAATCGATAAAAAAATATTTAAAAAAAATTGAGTTTTCCAATTTTTTAAATAAAATCTTAAAATTTTGCACAAGGACCTAGAATTTAATTCTAAGCAATTTTTTCAAATAACTTTTTTTGATATCTCGTCAACTAACCTCACTTTTTGTAAATTAACAATTTTTTTTTTAATTTGACGCTATACCAGTGGTCACGTGACGTATGTCAAAATCGATTTTTAGGTTATCGGACATGCAGAACCGATCCCCGGAAAAGTTTTTCCAATACTCACCTAATAAAAATTTTTCCCATATGTTGCGAACTTTTTGCCGGTCACTATATATATATATATATATATATATATATATATATATATATATATATATATATATATATATATATATATATATATATATATATACATATATATATATATATATATATATATATATATATATATATATATATATATATATATATATATATATATATATATATATATATATATATACGGTGTCCCATATAAGAATGCACACTACAGGGATCTCGTAAACAAGAAGAGATAGAAAGATGATTAAATTAGAGAAAAGTTGCGCTTTGCTGAACCCTTCAAAGTCGCTATTCGAATCTAAAAAAATCCCATTACTTCCGAAGATATTTGGGAAAAACGAATTTTCCCGATTTGATTTTTATTTTTTTCTGACTCTATTTAAAAAGATATGACAAAATAAATTTCACATTCTCATTGCCACTTTTTCTGCTCTACAAGCCGGCGTTCTTAGATTTTCAATACGACGTTTCGTTTCTTCGCAACCATCATCAATTTCATTTTTTTAAATAGTCGAAAATTTTGTTTTATTCCTAAAAAATTCTAATTTTAATTATAAATCCCATGAGATATCGCTTCTTACGTTTATCCGACGTTTCGGACGAAAAAATCATCATCAATATTATTTGATGATTATTACGAAGGAACGGAACGTCGGATCAAAAATCTAATTACGTTGTCAAGTAGAGGAGAAAAAACTACATGGGAATGTGGATTTTATTTTGACCTGTCTTCTTTTGTGAAATCAGAAAAAAATTAATTGCCAAAATTTATATTTAAAATTTCAACAATTTGTAGATTTTTTTTTTATTCTACTGTAAGAGATAAATTAAAATAAATTTTACGTTTGTATTTTCATTTTTCTCCTCTACAACATGACGTCATTCAATTTTTGATTCTACGTTTTGGCTTTTCTCGACCATTATCAACTTTTTTTTAACTGTTTTAAAATAAAATTTTCCGATTATTTAAAAAAAAGTTGATAATGGTCGAGAAAAGCCAAAACGTAGAATCAAAAATTGAATGACGTCATGTTGTAGACGAGAAAAACAACAATAAAAATGTAAAATTTATTTAATCTATCTCTTACAGTAGAATCAGAAAAAATCTACGAATTCTTGAAATTTTAAACATAAATTTTGGCAATTAATTTTTTTCTGATTTCACAAAAGAAGACGGGTCAAAATAAAATCCACATTCCCATGTAATTTTTTCTCCTCTACATGATAACGTAATTCGATTTTTGATCCGACGTTTCGTTCCTTCGTAATAATCATCAAATAATATTGATGATGATTTTTTCGTCCGAAACGTCGGATAAATGTAAGAAGCGGTATGTCGTGGGATTTAGAATTAAAATTAGAATTTTTTAGGAATAAAACAAAATTTTTCGACTATTTAAAAAAATTAAGTTGATGATGGTTGCCAAGAAACGAAACGTCGCATTGAAAATCTAAGAACTCCAGCTTGTAGAGCAGAAAAAGTGGCAATGAGAATGTGAAATTTATTTTGTGATATCTTTTTAAATAGAGTCAGAAAAAAATAAAAACGAAATCGGGAAAATTCGGTTTCTCCCGCATATCTTCGGAAGTAATCGGATTTTTTTAGATTTCGAATCGTGACTTTGAAGGGTTCAGCAAAGCGCAACTTTTCTCTAATTCAATCATCTTTGTATCTCTTCTGGTTTATGAGATCCCTGTAGTGTGCATTCTTATATGGGACACCGTATATATATATATATATATATATATATATATATATATATATATATATATATATATATATATATATATATATATATATATATATATATATATATATATATATATATATATATATATATATATATATATATATATATTAGCGATGGGTCGTTCGCGAACGAGTCGTTCAATTTAAACGACTCTTTTCAAAGAGTCGCGAATGAGCCGGTCCCATCAACTGAACGATACGTTCAACGCTCGTTAAAATATCTGGCTCGCTCTCGTCCGTTCGTAGAAATTCCACTCCGCGCTTTCGCGAGTTTCAGACAACTCGGAGAGCGCCAGCCGCGAGAGCGCGAGCCGGGAGCGGCTCAGTCAGTCGGAGTCGTATAACAGAACGAGAGTGGTGGAGCATCTAGCGGCCTTGCGGCCTATAATAATACATTACCCAGTTTGTACGTCTTTCGTATTACTATTATTTTACGATTAATTACTTTGCCGGAATACTGCAACAACGTTTTTTAACGCCGTATACTGCGGGTAGTTTATAACTTTGAAATCCATATTACATAATCATTATCTAATCGACAATAAAACCATTTTTGTTAATATGTACATATTTACTTTAATTTTGAACATTTAACAAATAAAGATTTTAATCATTCCAATATTTTAATTAATTTTATTTAATTTATTTATGTTATGTATATTATTTTTCTTTGAAGCCGTCACGCCACAATCAGGCAGCGGGCCGTCGGCAGTCGTAAATGTGTAATTCACATCCGCGTTTTATGCTCCCTTTTATAGACATGAACAAGTGCAGGTGTCACGTTAAAGTAAAGAGCTCCGCGATTCTGTAATTCGCAACTCAGCAGCCCTCGTTCAATCAAACGACTCCTTGCGAACGACTCTTCCAAGTGAGCTGAACGAGTGAGCGGGCTCTCTTGAAAATGAACGAATGACCCATCGCTAATATATATATATATATATATATATATATATATATATATATATATATATATATATATATATATATATATATATATATATATATATATACAGGGTGTTATGAAATTCACTACACATATTGAAACCAGTAAATCCTGACTTCAATTCAGATTGGGGAAAAATGGTCATAAATGGCGCTTCGCGATAATAAGCCAGGTATCGCCCCTCAAAAAAATTTGTTTAATCACTGCACACCACCGGTAATAAACACATGGCCATATAAAGAACAGTGAGCTATGTTGCTGTGTTGGCAGGTCTTTTAACAATATTTCGGGTCTTGAGCAATATAGGACCCCTCGAATTTTCAAAAAATTTTAATAGCTTGTCAAACCTCCGGTCGAAACGATAACGAATCGTTTGTGCACTTTATTAACACCGATGAAATGTAAACAAAATTTATTTCCGTCTTCAATATATTTTTGGGAAAAAAGACTTTATATTGTCTGATTGTAATCTGTTGAGAAACTGTTAGGTAAATAGTTTGTGTGTTAAACGTTATTAAACCCCATGGGCAAATAAAAATAGTTAAGTGAAGTTTTACAACCTATAAACAAAATTTTTTTTGGTAAAATATGGTTCATCCAACAATTTTTTTGCTTTAATGTGTTTCTTTTGAGGTAAGCTTTTTAAAAAATCCAAAAATGTTATGAAATTCGTCGTATATTGCTCTAGAACCAAATATTTCTATGTAACAAGTTTGAAGAACTAATATTTTTATTACATTACCTTTAAATTAAGAAATCCTAGTAACTCTCCTAAAATTCTCAATTTCAAAAAGTTAAAATACTACGTATAGCACAAATTTAATAAAACCCTCTAGAGAACAGCTGTTTAAACCAACAAATATAAATACCTTAACTTCAACTAACTACCAAGGAATTAGTGTTTTACTAATTTAAAATAAACAACCGCGAACGATATTTTGTTAATATTAAATGGCTTTAACTTTTGTTAATATTTAACAGCTTTAACTTTTTCACAACACAAGAATAATGTACAAGGTATTATTAAACTCGTCAAAATGCATCTTTAGTTTGGATTAAACAGCTGCAGCTGACGTACGATTTCGGCCGGCCCACGGCATTTACCAATCAGGTAGGCGCTTACTCTGCGGAATGGGGTCAACAAACCTTCAGCGTGGCTTCGGCGGCTACATAATATCTCACCGTCGAAAGATATCTAATATTATTATGTATTTAAATAGAGTATTTTTTACTAAATTTCCTTCTGTAATCAAAGAATTTGGTTAAAATTTTATAATACTGTTTAGTCGTGTTCAATTAGTGTGATAGTAAATTATGTGAAACCATATTTGCGACTACCATCTGTAAATGTGTTAAAATTAGTGGGATACGTTTTAATTTCTACACTTTAAGCCAGTAGGAATAATTCCCATCTCATTATTAACGTAACAGGTAAGTCATAATTGTTTGTGTTACCGTATTAACATTGCCTATTTTATTCTGCTTACAATATCAACCTAATTTCACGAGTGCATATTTTCCCATATTAGGCAAATTGCTGTTAAATTACAATAGACATTTTTGGCAAAATTTATCTGTGGAATTAAAAATTGGATTATTTTCGGGTTTCACTAAAATGATAACAAAATGAGATTTCACGATAATATTTAAGTTTGACAACGCCCTGGCTGGATCATTTGTTTTTCTTCATAATATTTGAAGGTATGACGTCAGACTCTTTAGAAGCGTCGGATAAAGTATTGGGTATGTCCGTAGACTACCACAGGAGTCACCAATTGAAATATATGTTGAAATAGATGTAGTGAATTTCATAACACCTTATATATATATATATATATATATATATATATATATATATATATATATATATATATATATATATATATATATATATATATATATATATATATATATATATATATACAGTGACCGGCAAAAAGTTCGCAACATATGGGAAAAATTTTTATTAGGAGAGTATCGGAAAAACTTTCCCAGGGGATCGGTTCTGCATGTCCGATAACCTAAAAATCGATTTTGACATACGTCACGTGACCACTGGTATAGCGTCAAATTAAAAAAAAAATTGTTAATTTACAAAAAGTGAGGTTAGTTGACGAGATATCAAAAAAAGTTATTTGAAAAAATTGCTTAGAATTAAATTCTAGGTAAGATTTTATTTAAAAAAATTGGAAAACTCAATTTTTTTTTAAATATTTTTTTATCGATTTACAAATTTCCGGTTTTTTTCGTTTAGATAGCTTGGCTAATGTAAAGCCCATGTATCTGGATGAAAATAAACGAATGTAGTAGTTTTTTCTACAATTGACAGGACAAAATTTAAAAAAACAGGGTTTCGCCGGACGCTAGCTGTTGCAATGATTTGTATCTAGCAGCAGTGTCAAAATTTTAGAGACATTTCAATGAGATTACATTGAGAAAACCTTAATCGTCTTAAATATATCTGAAGTTCGACTTTTTGTAAAGTTAAGGGGATTAAAATAGATAATAAACAAAAAATTACCTGTTTATTTAATCGAAATTTTATAAACGAAAACCAATGTAAGAAAAACTTAAAAGTAGTCAAATTCTGTACTAACAACACAAAAAATCATTGTTTTTCCTTGGGTGCACAAAATTTAAAACTCAGTATGACCACCATTTCTCTCCATACATACTGTTGTTCTCGAGCGCAACTCTCGATTAACATTTCGGAGCATTTTACGATTTATTTGCAATACACAATTTATAATGACATTCTCTAAATTTTGTATATTCCTAAATGGTCGATGTTTGTACACAGGGTTCTTTAGGTATCCCCACATAAAAAAATCTAACGGAGTCAGATCTACAATTCTACAATTGACAGGACAAAATCGAAAAAATAGGTGTTCGCCGGACGCTCGCTGTTGCAATGGTTTGAATCTAATGAAATGACTGTATCAAGATTTTATTAAGATTTTTCGCACATAAATTTAACAACCAGGTCTATTTAGTTGTACTTAAAACTACCAAAGCAGGCTCTGAAATTAAAACAACCAAATAATCTAGTTGGTTAAAAACAACAGAAAAATGTCAAACAAATTATAATTTGTTTGATTTCAACCTATGTCATTGGTTTATGTCTCGCATCTTACTAAGTTTGATATTTTACATAAGTTTATTAATATTTTATTCCTTAAAATGGCACCCACACTACTTCTTCAGGAAAAGATAGAAATTATTTTAATTTCTGGAGATAATTACAAAAGCCATAGAGAAACAGCAGCAATTTTTAATGAGAGGCACCCCGATAAATCCCTCCATTATTCCACAGTATCTCGTCTAGTCAATAAATTTAAAGAAACGGGATCGGTAGAAAATCAGTATAAAGTTTCCCATGAAAAACCGGTAACAGGTGACGAAGGTTCTCTGGATGTGTGTTTGTCGATCACAGAAACACCCCAATTAGCAGTTAGTCAAATATCGGAGATCACTAACATTCACGAAAGATCTGTGCGGAGGATATTAAAAAGAAACAAATTTCATCCGTACAAACCTAAATTTGTACAAGTATTAAAAGATAGGGATTATGACGCCCGCTTCGATTTTTGTGCCTGGTTCCAGGGTATGATTGAGGAAGATTTTAATTTCCCAAAGAACGTTCTTTTCTCGGATGAAGCTACATTTACCTATAACGGAACCGTCAGTTCACAAAACTGTAGATGGTGGGCCACCGAAAACCCAGACTTTGTAATTCAGAGTAAAGACCAATATAGTTTTAAGGTTAATGTGTGGTGCGGAATTTTCAACCTCAGAATAGTGGGACCTTTTTTCTTTAGAGACAATTTAAATTCAGAACGATATTTAGAATTTCTACAAACTGAGATATCTGACTTTTTAGACAATTTGTCATTAGCCGAAAGAAGAAATTTATACTTTCAACAAGACGGAGCTAGCATTCATTCCACAAATGAGGTGAAGAGATGGCTGGATCAAGAATTTGGAAACCAGTGGATAGGACGGTTTTCTGAAAATCCGTGGCCTGCGAGATCACCAGATCTGACTCCGTTAGATTTCTTTATGTGGGGATACCTAAAGAACTCTGTGTACAAACATCGACCCTTTAGGAATATACAAAATTTAGATAATGTCATTAGAAATTGTGTATTGCAAATAAATCGTAAAATGCTCCGAAATGTTAATCGAGAGTTGCGCTCGAGAACAATAGTATGTATCGAGAGAAATGGTGGTCATACTGAGTTTTAAATTTTGTGCACCCAAGGAAAAACAATGATTTTTTATGTTGTTAGTACAGAATTTGACTACTTTTAAGTTTTTCTTACATTGGTTTTCGTTTATGAAATTTCGATTAAATAAACAGGTAATTTTTTGTTTATTATCTATTTTACTCCCCTTAACTTTACAAAAAGTCGAACTTCAGATATATTTAAGACGATTAAGGTTTTCTCAATGTAATCTCATTGAAATGTCTCTAAAATTTTGACACTGCTGCTAGATACAAATCATTGCAACAGCTAGCGTCCGGCGACACCCTGTTTTTTTTAATTTTGTCCTGTCAATTGTAGAAAAAACTACTACATTCGTTTATTTTCATCCAGATACATGGGCTTTACATTAGCCAAGCTATCTAAACGAAAAAAACTGGAAATTTGTAAATCGATAAAAAAATATTTAAAAAAAATTGAGTTTTCCAATTTTTTTAAATAAAATCTTCAAATTTTGCACAAGGACCGAGAATTTAATGCTAAGCAATTTTTTCAAATAACTTTTTTTGATATCTCGTCAACTAACCTCACTTTTTGTAAATTAACAATTTTTTTTTTAATTTGACGCTATACCAGTGGTCACGTGACGTATGTCAAAATCGATTTTTAGGTTATCGGACATGCAGAACCGATCCCCCGGAAAAGTTTTTCCAATACTCACCTAATAAAAATTTTTCCCATATGTTGCGAACTTTTTGCCGGTCACTGTATATATATATATATATATATATATATATATATATATATATATATATATATATATATATATATATATATATATATATATATATATATATATATATATGTATATATATATTGTCACAAGTGGAAAAACCATTAATATTTCATAGATCAATATTTGGAAGTTCAATAAGTAATCTATAATCCTATTTTACTTAATCATAAGTTATTGCCCTCTACATTGGCAGTATGTAGCTTATTTATTGAATATACATTAAAATTGCAACTATGAAATATTATAGCTCCTTTATAAAATCAAATAATTACTCGAAATAATTTATTGAAACGACGTCTAATTATCTAGTCAGCATTATCGAGGTTTTCGACCTAAAGTCAACGCTCCAAATAAAGGAGGGAATTGCTGACTATGTAATAGGGCGATCGAAAAGACAAGAGTAGTAAAGGACACTAGTGCACGATCCTCGGTCCGATACGTTGGTGATTGTGATAAATTGTAGAAGAAATGATCTTCAAATATTTAATGTAAGTAATATAAAGTTAAGTTGTCTTTTGAGAGTAATAACATAAATCTGTATTTTGTATGTCATTTTAATGTTCCTATTTAATTGTAAATAAATGATTTATGTTTGTTTTTAAAATCACATTTAGTTTCAATTTACTTAAGGTTCCGTTACCTCTACGCCCCTAGTTGCACCCTATAAAGCGAGGGCGTGACATTTGGTGGAGGCTACCCGGGCTTGTTTTTCTACCCCATATTTGGTGGAGGCTACCGGTCTTTGTTTGATTTTGTTCAGGTCCGCGTACTTCGTGATATTTTTCTTCTATTCCAACTTCAAATTTAAAAAAAAAATGGATTTTATGTTATTTTCACTCGAAAGACAAAACATTCAGTTTTTTACATAGTTAAGGCAGTCATTATTTTTTATCATATTTTATTTCTTTTATAGTTTTTATTTTTTTAATTGAAGCCGCGCTATTGTGATAAACAAATTAAAAGGTGTTTTGTGTCAGAATATATTATACTAATTATTTTACTTAAATATGTGGGTTGTTGAAGCAAACTTTTAGTTCTCCTTAAGTTTCGATTTTTTTTTTCTCTTTTTGAGTCGTTTAAGCTGTTTTGTAATAAACAGAGGACAATTGGGAATATTGATGTATTTTTTTTTCAAAACAAGAAATTTTCTAACCAATACATTAGAATCTTTAAAAATATTATTTTGAAAACTACTTAAGTGATCTGACAATTTTTTTTTCTTTTCGGTATATTTTATTCGTATTAGAAAAACCGCTATTTTGCGTGACGGAAGACGACATCCAAAACCAGGCTCTTAAACCAGTTCTTAAATTTAATTAGTTTCATCTTTTTCATGGAATTTTTTTAGCTCAATCGCATCGTTTACAACAAATTGTCACATGTCAAAAAATTAGTAGAAAATTGCTAATACACAATAACTAACCGAAATCGTTAATAGGTACATTATGTAAATTTATTGGTTTGCGTAGAGTTCGTTCCTTGATTAGTATAGTTCAAGTTATCAGTATGTAGAATATACGGATAAAGCCGCAAATAAAGATAACAATTGGCAAAAATAACGCAAGACTTTATAAAATAATTTAGCGGCGAACAACCTATGCGGAAATTAAAATTTAGGTTAAATACGAGGCAACAACAAGACAACGAAGACATTAAAAAATACTACTACGACTTATTAACTATAGCTCGCGAGGTAGACCCAAAAATGGGCTTTGAAACATTTAGGGACCATTTCGAAAACGGCTTACACTCATCTTTTTACGAAGCTTATTACCTTATGAGTACGGCTAACATGGACTTCGACCAAATAAAAACACTTATTCTGAAACTAAGAGAAATAAGAGAGCGTGCACTAGTCAATTAAACAATTTAGTCAACCGGACCGGGAAAGACCAAATTTTAAACCTTTCAGAGAAGTACGTGGTCGAAGGGGAAATAATTAAAACAATATCCGCCACCAAGATAATCACCAACGAAATGTAAACAATTATTAATCATAACCCAAACTGTTAAAATAACAAATATTTATAACATTTGCATTAAGCACATGTAACATGTACACAATGTAAGATATTGAAAGTACATATTAACTTAATTAATTACCCCTGTAAATAATGATAACTTGCAAATTCAAGCAGAATTATATTTAAAAAGCTAAGGCTCAATACAAAAATAAAATAAAAATAGGTTTTTACCAATTTTTTTTTTAGGTATTAATATCAGGTAATAACAGTTAGGTACTAAGACAAAAATATACATATTATAAAGTAGGATAATGTATATATCCGGGAATGTATATTTACAATTTTAAACTTAGATACATACACGTATATTAAAAGAAATACATATTCAATAAAAATACAAAGGTTTTAGGAAAAATATTTTTTCTTAAAAGGTTCGGATATGCTAGGTACAGCTGGTCAAAAGACAATTGGACCAGTACCTACATAAAAATATTTATGAAAACAATGCTCACTTATTAGATACAGGACTTGTTATATAAATAATAAATTTTTTTTATCAGATTACCATTAATAGCGTTAATAGGTAAATGGAGGAAAGACTGCAAAGTATGAAGCATATAGCGTGGAAGTCAGTGCGTTTTGGAAGCCCTTGGAAGAAGAAATTAGAGGATCGAATCAGGAACTGGCCATTTCTGTTACCGAAATCTCTAAGTACTTCGAACTCCCAATAGTAGATTGTTCATTCACAGATTCAAATCTTTTCATTCATATCAAAATTCCTATCGTTCAAAATAGAAAACAGTGGGAACTTTATGAATTAGTAACTACCGCATTTGCATGGTTTAACGAAACATGTTCTATACCTCATCAAACATTATTTTTAGCAGTATCTACTGACCCTTACACTCAGAGGCATCATATTCGACAAATTTCCGGGACTGGACTTCACCAGTGCCAACCTTACCATAACAAACTATGTTATATTCCAAGGTTTTCAGCGGACTCTATACAAGGTCCTGAATGTGCCAAGAAACTTTACGAAGGTACTACAGTTCAAGAACTGAGTCACTCTTGCCCCATGAACTGTCACTCTGCAACGTTCATGATAATTTCAGAAATATACGATGAGAGTTATGTAGTAACTCACCCAAAAAATGACACCTATATTTCTTGTGGCGAAGCCAAACATAAAATTCCAGAGACACACAAACATCAGGGCTCAATCAAAATTCATTTACCTTGTAACTGCAAACTTTATTCAGGGGAAGAAATTATTATTCCAAACAGATTTCCTTGTCCCGACAGAATGACAAGTGAAGTTAAAGTAATACACATTATTCCTGCCATATGGTCTAATTTACAATCATTCATTCTTAACCCAAAATTACAACATAATTTACCTACATACAAAGATATTCATGAATGTTTGAATACTAACTGGACTTTAAAAATACCCCATTTAAATTTAACCTCTACTGACAGTACACTTAAAAACATCCTCGATTCAATTAAAGATGTTTATCCCACAATAACTTCATATAGTGAAACTTACGGGCTTCATAGCAACTCACTCTTTTTACTGTGGAACATAGTCCTTTCCCTCACAGTTGCATACCTCTTCGTTAGCCGCAACAGACTCCTGCTAACAGCGCCTGCAATTCCTGCTGTACAAGCAGAAACTCCCAGCTCCCCTGTGGCTCACGATATCCTCTTTGGACTTCTTTGCACATGCGTAGCAATCGTCCTGCTCTATTTAACTTATCGTCTGATATTAAAGTGCTTCTGCAAACGAAAAAATAAAACTAATAATAATATTACCCCTACACAATTGGAAGAAGGAATAGAACTATCTACACTTCCCTCTATGTCAGGGGAGAGACATAAAAAACGATATACACTGGAAATACTTGGAGAGGAAAACCTTCTATCACTGTCTCCTGGGGATAAAGTTAATGCACGAATTCAGTGCATAGAAATATAAACACTATAAGTGTATGGAAAGCAAGAAAACTTCGTATGCCTGAGTATTCTCGCAAACTCCATTTAAAAATATAATCAATCAAAGATTGATGTTGTTTCCTTGTTATTTAAGTCAATACTATATGATAGGTACCTAAAAAAATATAGTCATTGGATAAATATCATTGGAATACAAGACAAATATTATAAAGATATAAGAATCACATATACGAGTAAGTATATAGTGACATACGAATAAGTATATAGTAAACAAACCTATAAAAATAGGAGAAATTGTTTTTAAAGCGTAGGTAGGAGGTAGAGGCATACAAATTGGTAGAGAGTTTTCCAAGTATATTCCAAAATCCTACGCCAGACATTAATTATTGTTATATTGTATACAAAAAGCTCGACAAAAAGCTACATTTTGCTTAAATTCCGAAGTAGACGGGTAATAAGAAAGATTCTTTTTACATAGCATCAAGAAATACTTAAATACAAGAGACGAACAAATAAAGCAAATAAACTGTTCAAAATTATTTTATTATAGACCTTGAGTTTCAAACAGCCCAAGTAAATCAGTACAGAAGCTTTTATTATAAACAATCGGAACCCAATCTATTAAGATTTAATTATATTAGTACTGTTAAGTGGGCTACTTTATCATTTTTTTCAAAACTTTTAATGCAAACAACCAAATGGTTAACTACAAATATGTACATTGGGTTGTACAAGTTAAAAATGAGATATTGTTATATCGATATAATATACTCATTATTTATATCGAAATAAGATATCGATATCTACAGTCATTTAATTAGATATAAGCAAAAATAGGAACATATACTTACTCGTTTTTCTTTCTTTTCATGTCACCATTTCAACACTGTGCACCTAAAAACTTGGTCCAAGAAACCTGCAAGACGCCTTCAGCTGCCACGCTCTCAGGTGTCAGGCAAACAAATGGAACAAACCTGGTCCATTCATGTCCCATGAAGAGATGTACGACTAGAGCATCCAGCACCGACTGCCATGACATGCTATTGCCTACCAATGCCTAGAGAAGCAGTCAACCTGGTTCCAGGATGTTTAGTCAAAACAGCCCAAGCCTATGGTCAAGTCTGAAGTCGTCCACTTGAACTTCGAAGCACTGACACAACTGTCCACTACCCGAAGACCGAAATCAGCAAGGCTTTCACGACGTAACGACACGCAAGGAAAAAGCACCGCCTGTATACACCGAACTTCACTATCACTAACCACCAAAGTTCGAACACAGGGATGATTTTTATGGAAGAAATCCGTCACTCACGTCGATTTCCCAGCCTCGCATCGAGAAACTGCTGAACTTGCAAAATTTTAAAACATAACAACTTTTTTACACAATTTAAGGTTATGATAAGTCTTTGGCGGCTGACTACAAATGGCAACAACAACATGGGCGGAGCATAGAAGCCAGCAGCAATGGAACAGGCTCGTAGGCATAAGCTGTTAGGCAGAAGGTAGCACGGCGGCTCAAGTCATCGAGAACGCAATCAAACCCTCGACGCGACCGACGCAGAGCAATCAAGAGCAATCTTCAGGGCTTCAATGGCTTTCTACGACAGGACCGTACTGAGGCACAGGTGCACACGTAAATCGGTGAAAATATTAAAGACAACTTGTGAACTTTTATTGTTTTGGTCAACTGTATGCACCGTTATATGTTTTTTTTTCAAGAATTTATATGTATAGTTTTTATCTTTCTTTTTAAACGCTGAAATTATTTTTTATTTTCAATTTGATTTAATTACATTTTATTTAAACATTTTTTTCAATTTTAAACTGGTTTAACAGTAGGCTTGTTTAAGCTGGGGTCCAGCTTTTACAGGGCCGGGGGATGTGTCACAAGTGGAAAAACCAATAATATTTCATAGATCAATATTTGGAAGTTCAATAAGTAATCTATAATCCTATTTTACTTAATCATAAGTTATTGCCCTCTAAATTGGCGGGATGTAGCTTATTTATTGAATATACATTAAAATTGCAACTATGAAATATTATAGTTCCTTTATAAAATCAAATAATCACTCGAAATAATTTATTGAAACGACGTCTAATTATCTAGTCAGCATTATCGAGGTTTTCGACCTAAAGTCAACGCTCCAAATAAAGGAGGGAATTGCTGACTATGTAATAGGGCGATCGAAAAGACAAGAGTAGTAAAGGACACCAGTGCACGATCCTCGGTCCGATACGTTGGTGATTGTGATAGATTGTAGAAGAAATGATCTTCAAATATTTAATGTAAGTAATATAAAATTAAGTTGTCTTTTGAGAGTAATAACATAAATCTGTATTTTATATGTCATTTTAATGTTCCTATTTAATTGTAAATAAATGATTTAAGTTTGTTTTTAAAATCACGTTTAGTTTCAATTTAGTTAAGGTTCCGTTACCTCTACGCCCCTAGTTGCACCCTATAAAGCGAGGGCGTGACAATATATATATATATATATATATATATATATATATATATATATATATATATATATATATATATATATATATATATATATATATATATATATAGGGAGGTTTTCCTATATAGAAATATATAGAAAATGAGGAATTTTCTTCGATCCATATATAATATATGTCGGTAAATGCAAAAGCTTTATCTTTCGCTAGTGCAAAACACAAGACCGTAAAATGACAAAATAAAGTAGGTAGAAGGATTATTTTTTTTGATTCTGGTCCGGATGCCCTCCTGCTATCGCGATTTCTGGGCCCTTACCCTTCATCAGGCAGGCTCACACCCAGAGTGGCTGACGAACAGACCATGCTTTAGCCAGAATCGACAAGAGACCTTATATCCAAACGTTCGAAATGGATGGGTAAGATGTAGTGGCTCGCGCCAAACTACTTTTATGTATGTTGCTCCAAAAGTTTTGGTTGCTAACATAATAAGTTATTACTGCGACTGTTTTCATGTACACTATATTACCTACTTCATATTGTACATTTTTGAGCCTCTTCTGGTCATATATTTTTTGTAACTTGCTTGTTCTTCTCGAATTCTGTTTCTTACTTCCTCTTGTAGCTTTTTAGGCAATCGATATCTTCCCTGTTCTATTGTTAATTATCTAAATGGCCCCTCGTCGTGTCTAGGGATGTATCCGTATAGAACTCCAAATGGACTGCTGATAGTTTTATTAACTGACTTATTCAGGTCTTTCATTATCTTCCTTAAATTCTTATCCCAGTCTGTGCTCTCTGGATCTTGGATATATGCTTCAATCACTGGAATTAGGGTTCTATCTATTCTTTCTACTTGCCCGTTCGCTTGCGCGTGTCTGGGTGAATTTAAAATATGCTTAATACCATGTTCTAGGCAAAACGTATTAACCTTGTGGCTGAAAAACCAACTTCCTCTGTCAGAAATGATTCTTCTGGAGCTCCAAAATCCATTATACAATTTTCTAATACTTTTGTTACTCTTTCTACTTTTGTATCCTTTACTGCATACAATCGTACAAATTTAGTTAAGTTGTCTATGACTACCAATATAAATTTATTGGTTTGTCGACTTGTCACAAACGGTCCAATATGAGCAATAGAGATGACTGAAAACGGTCTTTGTCCTGGCTTGATCGGTTGTAATTCACCGGCTTGCTTTCCAGGTTGTACTTTGGTGGCTATACAGTGTAAGACTTTCACTTTACGTTCTTCTTTAACAACTAAAATTCGGAATATTGAATATTCCTAACATATTTGACTAGGTAATTAACAATTAACGAGGCATTTGCTATTTACCCAGCTCTGCGTTGGTCATTTGACAAATGCCGATAATGAGTTTCAAACTTATTTGACGTGTATAAATCACAAAACACTCGAAATGGCCACGAAACCCACCAAACAATACCTAATATAATCATATACGTATTACTACCATCAAAGAAAAATGCGTAGCTATAATTTTCTTTGCTACCATATAGAGAACGACGAAAAAATGTTGAAGCAAAGACGTAGCCTTTGGAAACAATTGCTAACCAGTCACGTGATGTCCTGAACATCCCTCATAAATCACCACGTGATTTGCCCAGCTAGCGAACTCAATACTACGTACCGTCCGCTAATCAAAACACCAAATACGACAACATGGCTGCTCGCGCCTGTCATATTCAAAAGTTCCAATTTGAATCTGACAAGCCTTCGATTTCGCCGTAGCGTTATTTTGTGAATATTTATTTTAATTTATAATAAAATATCAGAAAAACCAGGAAGTATAAATTATTATATACTTTAAAGTACAATATCGAAACAGAGTTAATAATATTTTAGATAGAAAATAAGATCTTGTTTCGCATGTCGACGGTCGGTTGAGAAAGACAAAGTGATTTTGCATAGGTAGGTAATTAATTATTTAAGAAGATTTTGATTCTAATTATAATGTATTATAATATAAATTAATAATTACAATAAATTATACATACGTATTTTGAGTTTTAATTCGAACTTAAATAATGTGTTTTTTTAGATTTCCAAACGATGCCTCGCTTTATGTACATAATGTTTTTAGCCGTTTTGTCCCAAAATCTCAAATTAAAAATTAAAAATGATGTATTCACTCGTCAGTTTACATTCTTGTGAAGAATATAAAACTACAAGTAATTTCTTCACTTCTTGCTGCTTAAAACTGGCATTACCGGTACATTAGCTACGACATTATCGTAAATAGGATAATAATTAACTTTTAATCCACTTTTCACAAATAAAAACACATTAATCTTTACTTTTGAAAGGTAAGAAGACGAAAAGGAAACTGACAAGCTCACATTTTAAACTGCTGTCAGAACTGACAGTGACAGTTCCGTCAAAAACCTCAAAAGTGCTGAGACATCACGTGGTAAAAAATCAATGAAAAGCAGATTTTATCTTTGCTTCAGATTTTAACAACGGGTAGATTGGATGCTAAAAATATAGTAGTAATACGTATATGAGAATAATAAACACCTAACCTCAAAAACTTTTAGAACAAAATTTACATAAACCTGAGCAAAATACTTTCGAAACTGGGCATTAGTCAAATGACCAACGTGGAGCAAATAGTAAATGCCTAGTTAATTGCTAATTACCTAGTCAAATAACCATCTGCCTGAATCTAATCTCGCTATTTGTTAAATAACCGATGCAGAGATCGGAAAATGCGAAATCCCTAGGTAGATAGCAAAGGATTTTAATTTTTCACCATTTTGCTTTTCGTCATGACACTAAGCAACTGCCTAGGCAAATAACTATTTGCCTGAATTATCTTTATGCCTACTATACCATGAGGATGTTAAGGTTGGAATAAATTCTATTTGCCTGAATTATCTTTATGCCTACTATACCATGAGGATGTTGAGGTTGGAATAAATTCGTTCAAAATGCAGGCATTTTTTTCTTAGAAAAATGCTCGGACGCGTCAAGTTTTGATTCTAGGTGCACATTGTTTAAACTAAATTTGATGTATACAGGGTGACCCAAAAAGAAGATATCAGGTCACACTTATTTTTTTTTAAGGAGAAGCCTCTTATTTTAGTTTATTTTTGAATTCTTCGTAAAATGTCAACCATTCTTCATGTAATATAACTAAGGAACGGATAAATCATAAGAGCTCGTCGCAAGGTCATGGGCGGCGGGAAAATATTTTTGTGTAATAAATGTAAAATGAAAACAAATTTAGATTCTATTACAATTTATTGGCATTATATGATATAATTAACATTTTTTCAAAGTTCGGTTCAGGAAAACGCGTTCGTTTATAATTAAGAATATCTCTATCCCAACCCAACCCAACCCAACCTGAGAAAAGCTTCTTTCGACATCACAACTTGTAACAGGAGCGAAACGGAAATGATTATACAAGTCAGTATTTTTAGTTTTCAATATTTCAAAGATATTTGTTGTTTCTGAAAATCCTGGATTTCTTTCTAAGATTTTTGGTATATACACTTTTCATTTTTCATCACTTTCGGTAGGATATGCTTTGAGCTTGTCTATTGTTGTCTTAAATAAATTAAAAGAAGTCAAAAGGGGAAGGTTTTGTGTCTCCAACTCTTTAATTACACCGGAAAGATATCCAAAATTTTCAGAAATAAATTAATAAATAATTCACCATTTTTAAGCGTCAGTGCACTTATAACTTCTTTACTTCTTGTTACACTCAAAGCATCATCTTTTAGACTCTCAATAACATTTTTAACTAAGTCGTAATTTGTATGGTAATGTATAACGGCTGATAACCATGTTCCCCACCTTGAAATAACAGGTTGTGGGGGCAATGGGACATTAGGACACATTTCTTTAACTTTGTTTATTCGCGCTGATGATTTAAGAAAAAAAAAATTTACCTCACTAACCAAAACTGGATAGAAGTCACATATCAGTTCACATATTCTATGCAAGGCATGAGCTAGACATGTAAAGTGAATCAAATCTGGAAAATGTTCTTTTAACTGTCTTCCTGCTTTTAGCATAATATTTACCGCACTATCCGAAAGCAGCAAAACAACGTTTTCAGTAATATTCGTATCTGGAAAGAGCGACCTGATACTTTCTACTGCAGCTTGAGTTATTGTCTCACTATTGGATTTAGCCAGAATTTGACTGTTGACTACATATGAGCTTACCCCTTCTATAGGATTTAAAGGCCCTACTATAATATTAGCAACGTATCGGCCCTTGATGTCGGTGGTTTCATCGATGCTAAACTACAAATTTTTTTCTTCAATATTGTGACGTATTTTGTCAATAGTTTTTGAGTATAGCTTATCCACATAAATTTTACGAAGAGTAGATTCGTCTGGTACTCGGTGGTGGCAGTATTTTTTTTGAAATTCTTCATAGATGTATTATTTATTTTATGGAGAGGAATGTCAGCTTCAACAAAGGCTTCACACAGATCCATCCAAAACTCTGCGTGTACTCGTATTACATCAGGTTCTCTAGATGCGGATGGCCCCGGATGAGACTGCATCTTCTCTAAATGCTTTGGACCATTGACATGTCGCTAGATGTGATTTCGTTGTGTACAAATAAATTCAGAGTTACACACTGTACACCAAACACCTTGTTCCCGTTCAAATAAGATAGTAGAATATAGAAGCAGCCACTCCAACTTAAGTTTTTTACTTGTACTCACTATTGTAAGTGGTCACAGATAATATGAAACAAAATAATTTCAGCACACCACTAACTTATTTATGCTGAAACTGAACACAAAAATAAGTACTATCTCTATTTTATATCTCAAAAACTAAGTAAATTTATAAGCAATGAACTGCACTTCAGAGTAAGAAAGAATAATTTTATGGGAATGTCAATTAGGCATTTATTATTTATTGACCATGCCAAAATTTGGGTGTTCCTAAACTCCGCCGGACTAATTGACCAGCCATATTTACTATACATAAACTCCGCCGGCAGCTTCAAGAATCTCATACATAAACTCCGCCGCATCATAATTATGCATAATATTGTAAATAAAACCATAAAACTTCATTTCAACTTTTTTATTAAACCCTGTCTAAAACTATACACTTGATATTAATATTAAACTATCTTAATAACATAAAGCTTATAATTTAAACATTATTTCTTTAAATAATAGGTTGGGTTGGGGAAAAATTTGCCTTGCTGCATCATGAATGGCTTTTTCAAAGTCGGCGACGATTTCCTTGGGTTGGAAAATTAAGTTTAAACTCTGACACCTTGCGGTAATTGCTTTGAATGCTTGCATATACGTTGTCAACTTTTTATCGGGCAATAAACAAAACACCAATGGAATATAGTGAGAGTTTTGTAAGCCGTGTATAGTGAAGAACTGAAGAAAAAGTTTTGGGCAGTAATCAAAAGTTCCATCTACGAAGATTTTTTCTGAGTTACTCAAAAACTTTAGATTAGTTGCACATGAGAATATCACAATCTTGTTAACTTCGTCGTTCTCCATTAAAAATGGTTCGTTTTTTACCGTTGTTATATTAGCATTTTTCAAATATTCTTGGATTTTTTCAACAGATTTTGGCAGAGCAGGGAAGACAGATTTTCGAGCATTAGGGGAAAGAGGGGCAGAACGGGCTACTTAACGTTTCATGGCAATTTAAAAATATCTAGTGATTAAAAGTTAAACGTGTTTTGATGCAAATCGACTATTTGGAATATTAGTTAACTATCTCAATTCTTCTTAGCTATAAATTTTGTGACTTTAACCATTTAAAACAGTAATTTAAAATAAATGCATTTTGCACCGTTCTGCCCCGTGGGTGGGGCAGAATGGGGTACTAATAATTTGTATTTGCCATTTGGATTTGGACCAAAATTCTTTGCAGTAAAGACAATCGACGTCATCGTGCCTGTCTTCTAAAAGCGAATCTGACTCTTGTTTCGTTATTTTGGCTTTTTTATCTTTATTCTTTTCCCTGATTTTTTCTCTGGTGAAACCGTCTGGCTTGTCAAAATAACATTTTTTTACTTTTTGTTTCTTTTCAACTGGTGTTTTTTTGCAGCAAGAGTCGCCTCCAATTCATTTTTGTACGAAGTTGATGTCAGTAAAGCGGTTTTGCCTCTTTTTCGGGTAACTCTTTTGACGGTGGATTTAATTTTGGGCACCGGCAAAGCTCCTTCCAGCAACTAGCAAGGAAAACTAGAATTTCCATTATCGACAGTAGGAGGTTTTATAACTTATGTCGTTCCATGAATTGTGGTTGAGGATTTAGGGTAGTCCGAGGGACGCAAAATTGGTCTGCAGCTCTTTTGTAGCCCATTCCTCCATTAACAACTGACAAAACAGCTTGATTCATCGATATATACATATATGGGGCGGAACGGGGTTCCGCCCGTTCTGCCCCATCCCATTCTACCCCACGTGCTTACTGTTAGTTATAAGTAATATATGTTTGTCAAAAAAAAACAAATAAAATAAAACACTATATAAAAAATGAAGCCAAGGGGATAATATTTCCGATGAGTATTTCAAATTTAGCATAAATAAATAAAGATCCTACGTACCGTGCTAATCTTACTGATCAAAAATTATAAATCCGAGAAAAAATTTCACATTTGAACTAAACAACCTACTCAGCGAACGTCTGGCAACCAACTGATGGTACAGCAAGTAAAATTGTGTAGAGATAATGCCGTTGGCAGTGTTTCAGATATCTCTGGTGGTGCGTTCTGTTTTTATAATGGGTACCCCGTTCTGCCCCGGTACCCCGTTCAGCCCCGCTTTCCCCTATATATATTATTTCTTATATATGTGAAATCCCTTGTTGTCAATTTATCAATGTTATCCGACGTTATTTCCATTCTAATTAGTTTGAGTGGCCTCTCGCTTATGTTTTCCACAGCTTTTCTTTTAATGCTGTTGGATATATGTTGCCTACTTAGATGTTTAGGCGGCGGGTGGTTATGAGACCCATCCTTTTTGAATATGGTTGTAAGCTCGTCGTCGACATAAATTTTAGAATTGCACTGTTTTTGGACGCACTTCCATTTCACTCCAAACGAAGTCTCTTCGGCTCTATGAAACTTGTATTCATCTTCTACTATTAACTTATTTCCACGTTGACCGGTGATCACTTGCATTCTTTTCACTTTTTCAAAAATAGACCTTTCTACTCCACTAAAACGAATAAACTAATAATTCTTTGTCAATGTGACGGACTTTATGAATTAAGCTATTTTACCTGTTTGGGAATATAACTACCTAATACTAATATAAATAAATATATAAAATCTAATTACTAGTTATTACCTACAGCAACGAACCTGATCGATTTGTACAATTACCTGCAACAACCCCTAATTACCACTACGTCGGAGTTTATGGGTACTCCATACAGGCCAATTTTCGAAATATACCTGTGACTATCTTAATCCGGCGGAGTTCGTGAGCAGCCCAAAATTTGTAGGCAACCTTGTACCTGTGCAAAACACACCTCTTTTTTCCTTAGCTGTTGTATCGGATCAGCCTTTTGGTCCCACAAATAGGTACTACGTTAAGAGATTACCAACAGATATAGTGACCTAATTTGCAGAGAACTGTGGTTGTGCTGTGTTAAGTATATGTTCATTTCAAATAGCATAATGGCGTACCTTTACTTATACCTAGTTAATGGTAGGTATGTTCGGAAAATTATTTAATCTACGTGCAAACATTCTAGCCGACTGAGGATAACCTCAACAAAGAAATTTTCGGAGAGGACTGAGGATATATTTTCATATATTCTGTCAACATACAAATGTTGATAATTTATGTACACCTGTCAAGGTGTGTGTATTAGAACAACATTCTCAGAACATAAAAATTAAGTTGTGCCGATATTGTGTAAAACTAAAAAAAAATAAAAGTTCAGATTTTTTTTATGCCACTACAAAGATAATAATAATAATAATAATAATAATAATAATAATAATAATAATAATAATAATAATATTAATAATAATAATAATAAAGATGTTTATTTATGCCAATAAAAACAATTTAAAATATAAATATAAAATTGATAAAGGTAAAAAAGAAAACCAAAAAATGACAGTAGTATACTAGTTGGCATAAATAGGTAGGATTTTGATTTATAAGAAATCATTCTTCCAATCCTACCCCTAGTATATAATTTTTTATATTATTTTTAAAAGTTATATAGCTTAAGCCCCTTAGACTAGAAGGAATATTATTAAAAACTACAGAAGATGTATATTTGATTCGATTCGATGATTGCTGACCGTGAATAGACAGTAAAACGTGCTCCGTTTCAAATATTAATATCGGTGGTTAAAGTGAAATTAAATTTTCGTGCTTTGCTCATGTGTTTTCTGCTAAACTTGGCCATATATTCCTGCTGTTTTGTCAACTTTGTGCTAGCCGGTTGAGTTGTTTTATGCAATAAACTGTTTCTGGGAGTTGTGACGTCGGACTGTGGCTGTTCCATTTGAATAAAGTCGTAGCCTGAAATATCTAAATATGGGTCCAACACGGGGTACCTCGAGGGCAGATGAAGAGCTGGAAAAGCTTATTGGCAAAGTATGCTCTAACTTTGTCGCCCAATTAGAGGGAAAGTTTACAGGTAAGCTAGATGAGTTGAGCAGTGATGCTTGCGAGACAATGAAAAAAATGAGCTCCAATATAAGCGAAAATAGTGAAGCTATAGAGGAGCTCCAAGACAGATCGAAATCTTTAGACCAGCGGTCTAGGCGCAACACACTGCGCATATGTGGTATATCTGAGGATAATGGGGATTTGATAAAGGTGCTTGCTAACTTATTTACTAATACTCTTCAAATCCCATGTGTTGCTGATGACATAGACTATGCCTTTCATGTAGGGAAGAAGACCCCTGAACGCCCGCGTGCAGTGTTGGTCAACTTCGTCAGAAACCACAAACGAAATGCGGTGTTTCTTGCCAAAAAGCTTTTTAAGGACAAGAACTACGCAATTTTTGAAGACCTCACTTCGCATTCTTATGAACTGCTGGCTGAGGCCAAGAAAAAGTATGGAAGAACGAATGCGTGGTCATTTGGTGGTAAAATCTACTTCATTGACGGAACAGGAAAAAAAAGAATGGGCACAAGCAAAATTCACTCCGATGGTTTATCGATGTGTAGGACTAGAATATTTATACATATTTACTGTTGGTTTTTTGTACGCTCTTGGAAACGGTCACTAGTTCGGCTACATAAAAATGTATTAACTGAACATAAATTTATTTGATTTTTTTATTGTTGGATATCATAAATTTTTATTGAAACATATTATTTTATACTAAACATAACCGATACGTAGGATATGCATAGGTATGTGTTTCCTTATTTATTACCTAGGGTTTGTTACGGATAGTGCGCTTTATATTTATAGGTATATTATTTGTTTACCATGATTCATTTTTAGTTTATATTTATTTACGTTAAATCATCAATAGACTAAAATTCTTTAGGGGGGAACACAGGTGTAGTGAAACAATATGTCCTTTCTGGGCTTAATACATATACTACTTCTAGTACATTAAAAACAACATCGTATCAGTAAAAATACTTAAATTAAATGGAGCGCGTTTTGATTTAATTAGTAGAATCAAGAAAGAATGTATGGTGGGGATATGCGTTTCAGTTTTTCTCACTTTAATGTGAGTTCATTATCATCACGTTTTGATCTGTTTTTGATTTTGTCTCAGATGGGCGAATAGGTGTCATTGGTCTTTCAGAAACTTGGTTGCATCCTGGAATTAGCAGTGATGGTGTGTGCATACCGGGGTATATAGTGGTAAGACGTGATAGGGATGGAAGGGGAGGGGGAGTGGCAATATATCTAAGGAAATCATTGAAATTTAAAGTCTTAAGCATTCCGCTAGGTTATAGCGGTCTTGAACAAATATGGATTAGCCTAAAGATTAATAACAAAAAGCTGTGCTTCGGATCTCTTTACCGACCGCCAGACACAAATCTAAAGCTTTGTTTGGATGAACTGGAGAATAGTGTTATATAATATTTTCCCGAGTTCGATTATGTTTTTATCGGGGGCGACTTTAATGTCAACTTAATGGACAACACTAATAGCAGCGTATTTTTTAGAGGTTTTTAAACAAATATGGCCTATCTCAAATTATTTCACAACCCACCCGCGTAACAAATAATTCTCAAACTCTTATAGATTTAATTATTACTTCTTCTCCGTCTGTGGTGTCCAGTACCAATGTTATAGACATGGACAACATATCAGATCACTCTCTTGTTCTTTGCGATTTAAAACGAGAAAAGCCACATAAAGAAATTAAATTTAGAACTTACAGGGATTATAAATATTTCGATTATAATAATTTTTTAAATGATCTATACAATATAAACTGGAATACTATATATGGCTATGACGATGTGGATCATATGCTTGAATTTTTTAATTCAAACTTGGACTATCTTCTTAATATTCACGCCCCTATAAAAACGTCTAGATTTACAAAGGCTCCAGCGGCCTGGCTTACTGATAACCTGAGATCAATGATAAAGTTAAAAAGAAAAGCACTAACAAAATATAAAAAAAGAAAAACGGAAGCGTCAAAAAATTAATATAAACAACTTAGAAATTTTGTAACAATGGCTGTTCGGAACGAAAAAAAAGCATACCTAAATCACAAATTTAGGGTTGACCCCAAAGGATTCTGGCAAACGGTTAAATATTTGAATATTAACGCTACACGGTGTATTGTTCCACCCGCCACTGGTACCGCGGCTTCCTTTAACAACTATTTTATTAACACTATACCCCTTCCTGCTGGCAATCAGAGCAATCTAATTAGTGACTTATACGCCAATGATGTTTTTGAGTCTGTGCAAAATGAATTTTCGTTTTCTGAGGTCACGGAAGAGCGGATTGACAGAATTATTTCACAAATAAAATCACAAGCCTGGTGGATGGTATTGATATAAAAATAATTTCTTTGGTAACTCCTCATCTTACCCCCCATATCTCTTTTTTGATTAACAGGTGCCTAGTGTCCAGTAAGTTTCCTTCCTTGTGGAAGAGATCAAACGTTGTCCCTGTACCTAAAAATAACAACCCTTCCACGCATTCAGATTTTCGACCCATAAGTTTGCTCTATTGCATGTCTAAAATTCTGGAAAAGGTAGAAAACGAACAACTAAATCAACACTTTTTACAAAGTAAAGTACTACCGCCAACGCAATCCGGTTTTAGGAGGGCTCATAGTACCACGACTGCGCTTCTTAATGTGGCGGACGACTTGTTGAGGGCTCAGGATGGGGGAAAAATACTTGTCTCGTCCTGCTGGACTTCAGCAAGGCGTTTGACACATTGAATCATTCAATACTGCTGACTAAATTAAAGTTTTTTGGCTTGAGCGCCTCGTCGCTAAAAGTTGTGGAGGGCTATCTGAGTGGGAGAGATCAGTGTGTGGTATTGCCTAGCGGTACGTCTGATTTCATTTCGACAAATGGAGGGGTGCCACAGGGTAGCATACTGGGGCCCTTGTTGTTTTCTGTCTATACTGCTGATTTTTCCAGTCATTTGGTTGATTGCAGGTCTCATCAGTACACCGATGATATGCAAGTTTATTATTCTTTTTATAGTGATTCCGGTGTGCAGCCATAGGTGTGCATTACTAACGACCTCGCAACTATTTCGGAGTTAACGGTGGCCCATGACCTTGTGCTTAATGGCAGTAAAACCCAGATGATGGTGTTCGGACGAAATAGGGATATTATCGCGAATAATCTTAATATTTATATAAACAATGTTAAAATAAACCCATCATCAGTGTGTAAAAACCTGGGCGTTTACTTCGATGTTGATCTGCGATTCGAGTATCATGTCTCGCATCTTTTGCAAAAGTCTTTCTGTAAGTTGAAGACCTTGTATATACATAGGGATATTTTGGCTTTGGACATTAGACTTGGGCTGTGTGATAGCTTAACCCATTAGCGCCGAAATTATCGATTTTGCAGTTTTTAATATTTATCGCTTGTATATCTATTAGTAAATAGTTCATAAGACAGAAAAGAATTATAAAAACATGTTTGCTGCATTAGGGCAGAAGATATTTAGTGTTGCCATATGGCAACGCTAGGCGGTTGTGCTACGTAAAATAAATAAATTATTCTTTTTCAAGAAAAAATAAGTCTAACTAATATTAACAGATTCACAATTTTATTAAACAGTTATTTTTTAATAGTACTTTATTTAAGGATAGTAGATAAAGTATTAGACTTAGTGAAAAGGCATAGAGTCCAACATTGAACTTTACAGCATGGTCCTAATTATTGATTTGCATGTTCTGCGGGCACATCTTCTCTTCTTATTAGCCTCAGTATGTTAGACAAAATGGTTCATTTGATCGAATCTGATATTCCGTAATATACGAGGATCTGGGGAGGACTCTATGGATGACGCTGGTCTTCCAGTTCCTTTGGAAATAACTTGATACGTTCGTAAGTAGACAAGAGCCACTTCTCTCTTGCACTCAAGTTGAAACAGCTGGCGTTTTCTTGATTTGTTATACAACAGCCAACTATTCTGCATAGCTACGTCTAGCATCCATGTAAATAAAGGCCAGCACCATTTCGTACCCCTGTTCCCTACACGATAGCAGCCAAGATTCTGATCCATTTGATCAGTGCCTTCCATGTATGTATTGTATTTTGCGATCAGTTTTAGCTGTGGGATGTGCGTTTCTGTTTTTGGGCTTCGGCTTTCGGCTTCAATTTTTTCTTTTCATTTTTCCTTTCTTTTAGCCAGTTTATTTGTATTTCCGGCAAACTAAATAGAGAAGTAAGTGTCAGCTCACTTAACTCCTCAACAGGAATCTGTGGCTCATATTCAACATCTATTCTCTCATTATTTGCCAGCCTGCTTTCAGCATTAGCTCGCAGTTGGCGAGAAGTTAGGTGGTCAACTAACCTGCAAAGTAAAATTTACTTGGAAGAAAAGAAATAAAATTACAAACTTTAACTTACTCGCCATCATCCTCATCCGCTGAATCCTTGTCTGTATCCACATTTGGTTCCGGTGGCTCAATATAAATATTTACGTCTATATTGTCGTTGTATGCCATTTCCAATGCTTCCGCAAGTGAAACCCTCCTTCTAGAATGTAAAAAACAAATAATAAAATTTGCAGAGTATATGCGCCTAGCGTTGCCACATGGCAACGTCAATATTTACACATGCGTAACACATGCATATAGAGTTAAAATATTCTTAAATTTTCTGAAAAGATAGTTTTAAACCTTAAGATCACTGTTGCCAATGGCAGAGTAAAAAAATGTATTTAGAATAAATTAAAAAATACTTACTCGAACTGAATGTCCATATGTTTCCAAAGTTCGCAATTAACAAATATTTAAGCACTGTGCAAACTAAGCCTTTTAAGCGTAAACTAATTATGCCACTAGAAATGCACTGTTTCTAACCCCAACAAGCAAATAAGGTACCTCCACAAACCCAGAGAGAGTCCTGTCCAATCAGAAACCCTTTAAAGGAGCACGGGTTTGGCCTTGCCATATGGCAACGCACGGCGCTAATGGGTTAATTATTTCGTATCTAGATTATGCAAATGTTCTTTATTGACCTGCGCTGACTGTGGCATCTAGAAGTAGCTTGCAAAAACTGCAAAATTCATGCGTCAGATATTGCTACAACTTAAGGAAATTTGACCATATAACACCGTCATTTAATGCTTCGGGATGGTTGCGTTTGGATGAGAGATATCGCATTCATCTGGGTTCTTTGGTTTATAAAATAAGTAATTTAAGGGAGCCCCTATATCTTTATGAAAAGCTAGTCAAAGGCCATGAAGTTAATATCAGGGCGACGCGTTACAATGAACTTTATCAGATACCCCGCCACAACACCGCTGCTTTCCAACGCAGTTTTACCTATAATGCCATTAAACTCTATAACAGACTGCCGCCAGTGATTAAATCATGCTCATCTGTAGACGGTTTTAAGCTTCACCTGAGGAGGTACGTGATTAGGGAGAGAGGCTGAGATGCGTACCAATGAATCTTTGTTAAGCATGCTTGGACTTTTGTTAATTTCCATGTTTTTCTTCCTTCCAGGCATACATTACTATTTTATGTTTCAGTATGCATTCTACAATATGTTAATTTTAATTAAGGTTAATTTTTAGTACTCATATTATTACTCGTTAGTAGTTACTTAATACTATTTAGTACTTTATTACATACTATTTCTGTATAAGTTGATCTTGGTGGTGGTGGTTAGATGAACAGCTGTGCTGGATCTTGCCGCACTTTGCATTGCTTTTTTTAAACTGTACTATTAGAATTAATTAATAAAGACATTTATTATTATTATTATTATTATTATTTAAACGAAGACTTATATTTTTCAGTATGATGTTTAGGTATTTCTATTGCGTTCTGATTTCTAGTATTAACATTATGAATATTATTCCTGAATTCAATTTTTTCAAATAAATATCTAGGTTTCTGAGTTAAAATTATTTTATATATAAAGCAGGACAAGTGGATTTCGCGTCTTTTTTCTAATTTAATTATATTATGTTTGTTAAAGGTAGGTGATACGTGATCATATTTTTTAGTCCTATTGAAAAACCAACAAAGTTATTTTGAAGAATTTGTAATTTCTGTTTATCTTCGTTACTGATATTTGTGTGATAAATTATATCACAATAATCTAATCCACTTAGAATAATTGAATCAACCAGCCTAAGTTTAGTATCGGTATTTAAGTACCTAGTCCTTATATTTGTATGAAATTCTTAGTTTGTAGTATGCTTTTTTAATTATATTTTTTATATGTTCATTAAAATTTAGATACTGATCAAAAATTACTCCAAGATTTTTACCATATTCTATTGAAGTTATCTTAAAATTATTGTTAAGAACAATTTTGAAATCAGAATTATTTTTTATTTTAGTGATTAGTGTTTTAGGACCAGTTAAAATTAAGTTAGTTTTATTTTCATTTAGTTTTAATCCATGATCAGTTATAGTTTTTGAAATATTTAAAAGAACCTTATTGATTAAAGAAATACTATTTTTTAAAGATCTCCATACAAAACATAGTTGGTATGCCCCGAGGGTATGTAGGGGATAGAACTGCCCTATGTATGCAAATAACCGCAAAATACTTTTTTCTACAAAGGAACACTAACAACTAACTTTTCCACGACGAGGGATTACTATGGGTCTAGATCAGGGGTCCGGATCGGGATCGAGGAAGGCAGAAAACTGGACTGCCAAAAAATTTTAATTAATTTGTAAGAACAAATACCTATCTGTCTTATATTATTTTTAGGAGTAAAAATAAAAGTTTAAAACAAATAATATGACTTTTTATAAGCTACGTTCCCAAGCAAGCCAACAATTACCTGCGGCCCATTTAAATTTTTTCCTTTTGTTTTCTCCGGACCTCGATACAATTTTTCAAAGTATCCGGGCCCTACTAGAAATTAGTTGCCGACTCTTGGTCTAGATGTTTACTTAAAGTTATTTGCTAATGGAAAAAAACAAATTCCGTTCTTTACTCAGTATCACTGTGAAATAAAACATCAGAATGAGGTATTAACCATTCTAACTTCAGTTTTTTTGCACTCATTTTAATACTTTATATAGTTTCTACAAATTTAAACAGACACTACAGTAAGTCTATAAACGAACTAAACGGCATCCTGCAGGGGAACATTACCTCACGACACACCAAACGAATTTAACAATTGTGTAATACTTTTAAACCCTCTACGACCTTTTCTCAGTATTTGCACCGTTAGATCAAATGCCGGGGACGACGCGGCTTGCATAGATGTGCTTTGACGACAGACGTTAAATTCCTTTTCCAATTTTTATTACGTATTTACTATGTACTATTTTATTATTTAATCTATTATTACCTGCATTTTTGTAAATTTACTAATATTTTTGTGTTAAGTTGTAAGGCCAGTAAAATGATTTACCTTAAAAGTAGAGTTTTTTTATCATTACGCCGCAACCATAACCAATTTTCTCCGATATTATAAATAATCATTTACCTGCTACCCCGTGACGTTCATGGGTGGGAATATAAAAAAATAGTACTTTACACTTTTTTTGGTGCAAGAACTTTTAAAAATAAATTTTACAACCGCCCGTTTTAAAAGTGAAAGTTTGTACGGAGTGAGATCCTCCTGCAGCTGAATTTCTGTGGATTTCAGTTGTTTATATTTTTTCAGCACTGACACTCGCGTCGTATCATTATAAAATTGCTGGTGGTTTATCATTTGGCATTTTCTTCTTCTTCTTTCTAGTGACGAAAGCATTTTTTAATATCCCCGTCCTGGATATTTACGTTCGTTTTATTATTCAAAATATCAAATATCGCGTACCACACTACGAAGATTGTCATTTTGTTGTTCTGACATATCGAATATGCGCAAAGTCATATTTTTGGATATCTGGTCGCACATATGAAAGGCCTGCTCCAAATGTTTATTTTTGTCTCATAAATTTGCTTGTTTAATACTTATTTGCGAAATTTGATCCTTGTGCTCATTAAAGGTTGTCACTCATTTATCAACCCAACATCACCTCGCCTCTATATCCCCGGTAGCGCCTGTACATTGGATAAGGCGATCCGTTGACAACACCATTAAAAGAATATTTAACGATTGTCTTAAATATTTTCATGGTCGGCAGCTGACAGAGAGAGATGAATTTATAAGGAGACTTGCGCACTCACAACTTCAACTTGCGCACACAAAGAATTAAAAAATTATAATTTCAAACACAAATTCAGACTTAATGCTGAACATTTTTGTGTCTTTAGACACTTAATCACTTAATAATACCTATAACAACCCTTTTGCTCTAAAAAAAGACCAAATACAACTTTATGATAAAAATGTATGCTGCACCTGTCACTCGGATGCCATTCTACTCTATTGTCTTTTTGTGTGCACACAAGTCATTGTTTTTTTATAGTAAATAACGGAGCAACAACGGTAAAACATTAAATAGTATGGACGGGAGCTGATTACTTATTACGCATTTCGAAAGACCACATAAGTCAAAAGAAAATTCCCGGGAGGCGCCCGTCTGTTATAACGGCCTAATCTCAAGAGCAACTGGACTAATTTTGATTTTTTCACTATTCGATAGGGCATCTTTCGAGAAAGATTTAGGTGTAAGAACATTAATCATAGATTAATGTTGTTAATATAAAAATCTTTAATGCATTTCCATAGCAAAAGGGGCGAGCGTTCTTTTTTTTTTGACTTACGATGCCTAAACCGTTAGGGATATATCAAAACAATATATGGGAAAAATGATTCTGAGTAGTATAAATATACAAATTGCTGAAAGAGAGCTAATCGGCGAGAGGGTGTGGGGGTTACTTTATTTTTTATAACCAACCTTAACAGACACATTAATAATGTAAAAATATGTTTGCTTGTTGCTTAATCAAGCCTACAAACAGCGTAATATTATGTTTAGCTAAAATTTTGATATAGGCTCCAAATAACCTGAAATAGGACAAAGGCTTTTTATTCAGATAATTAGTACACAGAGTAAGCGTAAAGCTGTAATATATATGGATGTTTCCAACTCTGGATGTGAGTGGGCTTCCCCAGTACACCCACGGTACATGGTACATAGACTTCGTTCTTCGTGGGCTGTCAGAAGATAAAAATACACACATACGAGTGCCTGTGCGGGTGCGTGTGCATGTGCGTGTGCGTTTGCGTGTGCTTGTGCGTGTGCGTGTGCGTGTGCGTGTGCGTGTGGGTGTGCGTATGGGTGTGCGTGTGGGTGTGCGTGTGGGTGTGCGTGTGGGTGTGCGTGTGGGTGTGCGTGTGGGTGTGCGTGTGGGTGTGCGTGTGGGTGTGCGTGTGGGTGTGCGTGTGGGTGTGCGTGTGGGTGTGCGTGTGGGTGTGCGTGTGGGTGTGCGTGTGGGTGTGCGTGTGGGTGTGCGAGCGTGCGTGCGTTTGTGTTTGTGTTTGTGTTTGTGTTCCGATATATACTTAACGAGAACTATTTTATCACATTTTTAATCAACATTAAAATAGCCTAACCAACAAAATATTACAAACAACCAAAATTTAAAAATGCTCTAGTATTACTTCCAGAGAATGCATGTGAGCCTTGTCCCAAATAACTTGTGGGTAAGGTAAAGGTCTACTGGTCACCGGACTTATTCATCATCTCAATAGAATCCTCCGTCAGAATTTCAGCAACACGTGATGGTCAAAATGTTTCAAATGTCACATTATGTGTTGGATGAAATAACGTAACGACAATAGCTTTTCCAAAACGTGCCGTCAAAAAATTAATTTTTTATCATATAAATTTTGCCCACCGTTAATGTAGATAATTTTCTACATCAATTTTCTACAGAAATTTAACATCTCGGTGTATCATATTGTTAATTTCGGCTAAGGTCTGCTTTGTAATGCTCATGATTTAAAATGCAATCAAAACAATTACTGTCAAGTACCTTGAATAAACACTTGTAGAGCACACCACAAACACAATATTTCAGGCAGCAGTTAACGCACACAATGTATGTATGACTATGAAAGCTATTCCCGAACTGAGCCATATTTATCGGAAAATAATCCAAGGACAAATATTGGGTGGGAGGAATACATGCGACGGCCTGCAAAACATGCCTCACAAATGAAACCTTGAAACAGGCGTCGTATATGTGGTCAACAGCAAACAAAGAAACAGCTGCTCGCGTTCAAGACCAAGTTCTTGTTCAATACGAAGTTATTGTTCAAGGTTAAGATATTTCTCAAGGCCAAACTCTCGTCCAAGGTCAAGGTCAAATAATAAGCACACACAGGCACACTCAAGGTCATTGTCCTAATAGACACACGTCAGAAAATAGCACCGGTACTCTTTTGTTGTCACGGTCAAGGTCATATGACGTCATATTGGTGGGGAAGAGTCACAGTTCCTATAGTTACACTACTAGAATAGTTGGGATGTGATAAAGCTCGTTACTTTTAATATTTAATGAAATTTTGTACTTCGGCTTGCTTGGGTTTAATTTAAAACATATTTTATATTTGCTCTTTTGGTAGAAAATGATAAACAAGGTATGTTTACTCTTACGCAAAATAACGTCTTCGTATGGTTTATGCTTCCTGTATAAAAAATTAAATTTTTAAATTTTTCAAAACGCGAATCTTATTTATTTTACAAGCGGAAACTTTTATTATTAGTGACATTTTTACGTATCTTCCATTTGTCCATTTGTCCACCTAAACCCCATCTGCGGACATACTGTATATTGTTGGTACATCAACTTCTAGGCATCGATGTTTTCATACAGTGGAATTTCTATTTTAGCTTATGATTCCGTAATGTAGTTAGTAATTTTTTACAAATCCTGGTGACGGACCACTGGCCTCAAAATATCTTCGCCTATAGGATTTACATTTCAAGAAAATGCGAAAAAACTGACTCGTTCATACCTTCGTTACCTTAATTCGCAATTGTCGTAAGTTCATTATAACAGGGAAATTGTCGTAAGTCCTTTATACATTGTACAAATGGCATTTTTAATTTACTTTATAATATTTTTTAACAAGTGTATTTAGAATGTTTTTTAAAATAAATTTTCACAAAGAAAGAATACTTTGAATCGATAATCTTCAAGCAAGATAGCGTTTTATTCATCTACTGTAAAATTTAGAATTTTGGACTTACGACAATTGCGAATTAAGATAACGCTATATACTTAATTAAAGTTAAGACAATTATAAAAATGACATACTAATTTAAATTATGGAATCGTTATTCTAGAATTATTAGGTCCCTCAAACTCAACCCAACGCAAGTGGTTATTTCGTTGCGATCATGAAGATGATTAAAAATGTCAATATAACACGAACGACACACGTTCGTATGAACTGTTTACATTTCATTAAAATATAAGCGGAAAGCATTTAACTACACGTTTTCAATTACCACCACAAACAAATGAACATCATAATCAGAGCTTAAAATAACGAGTTACAAGGGTCGCCTGAAAATATTTCTAGTAATTAATACTACTGTCAAACGCGATTCTTTTGTTAGTTGTATTTAAACAATACATGTAGCTTAAGTAAGTTAATAATTTCGTGTGTTTACTTCGCGCCCTGTTCGTAATGATATATATGGAAGTACGTAGGGTTTCACAGATGGAGAAATATGTGTAGTGGTTAAAAAGTAAACGAATCTCCTATAGATCCGGAAACAAAACAAAAACTCATCCCCAGGGAAAAATTAAGCAGATGCCCAAAACTGTATTGACTTCCACTAAGACCAATCGTCAGTGCTTCAACTCCTCACTTCAAAAATTGGAAAAATATCTGGCCGACATCTTGCAAACATCCGTTGAAAAAGCTAATTCCTACGTCAAAAACTCCGAGTACTTTACAAAGCTCCTAAAAACTGTCAAGCTTGAGGACAACGACATCAAGCCAGTTTTGACGTAAAGTCCTTATACCCCAGTATACCGGTTGATGAAGCTGTGGAACAAATATCAAGAAACGAGACCTTCCCAAAGCATATTGTGGACTTAGCCAAACACTGCCTAAAAACGCATACTTCTTATTTGATGACCAAATCTACAGACAGACGGAAGGCGCAGCAATGGTTTCTTCACTATCACCAGCCATAGCAAACCTCTTTATAACCTACTTCGAAAACAGAGCTCTCGAATAAGCCCATCTCAAACCGAAACTATGGATTAGATATGTCGACGAAGTTTTCGTAATATGGTCTTTCGACAAGACAAACTCCACAAATTCTTGGATCACCTGAATTCCCGCTATCCAAAATTCCAATTCACCATAGAACTCGAAGAAAATACCAGAATTCTACGACACACTGTATACAGAAAACCAACACAAAAACAGATACCTCAACGCTGAGTCCCATCATCATCCGACTCAAATACAAGCAGTGGCCAACACATTGATTACAAGATCCATCCGGCTGGGGCGCCCAAGGGAAAGAACAGGAACTAGGCAACATAAGAGCTGCTCTGAAACAAAACGGCTACAAAACACATGCAATAAAAAAAGCCATAGATCAGGAACAAAATCGCCCAAAAAAGAAGAAACCAGAAGAATCCACCAAAGACTATCTATACTACCATACATCAAAAGAACAACAGACAGAATCGGGAGAATCCTACGCAAGCACAACATCGCGACAGCCTAGAAGCCACACCAAACAATAGGATCATCTCTAAAAAATCCAAATATATTATAAAACGAGAACTTTTTCTCATTTTCAATGTAATAAAATGGTACGCATGTATTTTTTTACATTGATATTCGCGTGGCACGGTCAATGCTGTATTTCTTCTGCACTGCTTCTATAACTTGGCAACTGCGTTGGAAAATAATTTGTCTGAGGTGACGCTATCCACTAAATAGTATTTTTGCATCTGGAAAAATAAAACGTCCTTTTTGCCGCCAGTGCATATAAGTTTTAGATAGAGATTTTAATCGATTTCTAATCTGTTTCTTAATCCAAGATTCCGAGATGCTTAGCTTACGGATATCGTTTTGCGGGGTACGATGAAGGAAATAGTATATATTAAGTACCTATGCCAATTGAAAAAGTGAATTAACTGCGAAATCGTGTTGAATGGAGAACATCTTTCAACAGGTTGGGGCCCCCAGAATACCTTAGTGTTCGGGACAATAAGGAGGACAATATGCTACGAATCATGCTTGTTTGGGAGCAAATTACAGACATTTTCAATACATTCCCTGCTAGATAAGTATAATTTTTTGCAACTTTTTATTAGTTTTACTTATTGATATTTAAATTATGTTATACAATTACTGGTTAAAAAGTCTGCGGACAGAAAGGAGTGGTTTCCCAGTGGCCTTTTTAACATTTTTTTGTTTTTTCTTCGAAAAAGGTTTAAATTTGTTTTACCTTTGTCTTAAATTACGGGTAATATCAGAAAATAAATTATTCTTAAGATTCATAATATGTCTGGCAACGTTTCAACAAATTCAATTGTTTTTAATTTTTCGCGCGCAAATTTCCGTCAAGCGCCGTGTGTACGCTCAGCCAGGTGCGGCGAATGTCGACGGATTTTAGGGTATTTTTGAAAATTTTAAAAATGTTCGATTTAAGAAAAAAAAGTATTGGGTATGTCTGTAGACTACCCCCTGAGTCACCCATTCCAATATATGCAGTGAATTCCATAACACCCTGTATAGTGGATCTTAAGTGAAAAAATGAATACCTTTTTGTGTTTATTCAGGTAAAATTTTGATTTGTTTATCTAGGTAGTAATGTTGTTGAATTTCTCTTTAATATGTTCTATGAAACATGAATACATTAATGTTTTTTGGTTGTCCTTATCTGTAGAACATGATATTTGGTACAATGTTGACTACTTACCATGCCTGGGTTAACTGAATTGATTTTATGAATGCAGTTGGTGTTTATTTAAATTAAATTAATTTTATGGTAAAACGATAATTTAATTTTTGTCTCTTCTTCCATTTTTTTTTAAATCAAGGTATGATGAGGTGTTGTCTCTATTTACATTAATATAATCATAATCACACCTATAATCCACTCTGATTTGTTACATTATTGAGCGGCTCACGTTGTAGACTGTTATCATGTATGACATGGAGTCGAACTATGTCAATTTTTGTCACTTTAACGGGCGATCTCTGTGTCCTACTTATGATGAATTCGCTGACTATGTTATCTCTGAACGGTTGGATATTATTGGTCTCTCCGAGACCTGGCTAAGCAGCGGGGTTGTGTCTGGGGCGCTTGGTATTGTAGGCTATACATTTGTGAGAAGGGACCGTGACAGCAGAGGGGGTGGTGTGGGATTTTATATAAGGAATAATCTTGAATTTAAAGTTCTTAATGTTGCTCCTGATGGAGATCCTCTGGAACAAATTTGGATAAGCCTCAAAATTGGCGGCAAGAGTGTTTGCCTTGGATCAATTTATCGTCCTCAAGTGGAAAACTTGATTAACTCCTTGTCCTTGCTTGAAAACACTTTAATCTCTGCGATTCCTAATCACGATATTATTCTGTTTGTAGTGATTTTAATGTTTATTGTGTGTCAACTCATAATGGGGTTACTGTTTTAAATAATTTCTTAAACACATATGGCTTATATGTACCTCAAATTATTACTCAGCCGACGCGTATTACTAACAGCACTGTGTCTCCTCTAGATATTATTGTTACTTCTTCCTTGGATTTTATTCGAGATCCGGAGGTCATAAAAATGGATGATATCTTTGACCACTGTCTGGTAAAATGTAATATCCAATGTAAAAAATCACCAACGACTATAAAATACAAGACCTGTGGCGATTATTCCAGTTTCAATTATGATGCGTTTCTTGCGGATATGTTTTAATTGGGACACTCTGTATACATTAAATAATGTCGATGAAATGGTTAATTTTTTTACTGTGGCTGTGAATGAACTTTTTGACAGGCATCCGCCTTACAATACGTCTGGTCTGACCAAGTCTCCTGCTCCTTGGATCACGCCGAATATTAAATATATGATGCGCCCAAGAAATAAAGCCTGTTCTAAACACAAAAGGTTAAAATCTGAACAATCTTGGAATAAGTATAAGCAACTTAGAAATCTTATCACTACCTCTGTTCGTAATGCAAAACGAGCTTATCTAATAGGCTAGGCAACGAAGGGGTTGTAGAGTGCTTGGAGGGGGGTGGGGGGTAAACTTTTTGCTTCGGGAATATGTTGGGGGTAGTTAGGACGTTAACATCCTAAAAGTCCCCGCACCTAGCCTGTCCGCTTCAGGGGGGAGGGGGACAGAAATTTCCCTTTTTTTGGTTTCTCGCTTATAATTCAAAAACGGTGCATTGCCATTGTAGCAAAAAACGTCTTTCATAAAAATGAAAGCTTGTAAGATTTTCTACAAGATTAGTTCTATACATTTCTTCCCTACGACGCACCGTTTTTGAGATATCTGCTCTCAACAGTCGATAACTGTTAAAAAATGTTTTTTATCCCGCGTTTTTTGTCATAATTCTCCTGGTAACTCCTCGGCCGTTTGTTTTACATAATAGTCCCGCTTTTCTTGTCTTTCCAACCACCAGAACAAAGATGAGCTGATCAACCTATTGAGCTCTAAACTCTAGGAAAACGGCGTCACAACACATCAAGCATCACACGATGCTAACGTGTTGATTGTAAGCACAGCTATTATTAACAAGTCCGTAAATGAAACCAATATGGCTGTTATAGGGGAAGATATCTATCCCGCTGTGCTACCTACAGCAAAAACGCCATCCAACCACAACATCCTGTTCATAAAACCTGGCAGGGGAAAAGGGCAAATCAACGTTTATTCTACCCACCAAAGGCAACAGCTGGGACTCAAGGAAATTTTGCTCCTATACGCATTCACTGGCTGCGATTCTACTGGTGCGACATTCCGAAAGGGTAAACTTAGTTTTGTAAAAATGTACCAAAAACATCCTGACGTACAAAGAGCAGCCGAAGTGTTCACAACCCCTCCCCCTCGCACGCTGATGTTGAGGAAGCTGGGCAATTATGCATGCTGAAATGGTACGGCGCCCCTGCAAAGATGAACTCTCTCAACACCTTCAGTACGAAATCGGGATCCAACATAAAACGGAATCTCGCATCACTTCCACCCAGTGAGGGGGCAGCGAAAGAGCATTCATTGCGTGCATTCCACCAGGTGCAGCTCTGGCTGGGAAACCAACTACCCCCAGACCTGTGGGGCTGGTAACGAAAAGGCAACATTCTAGTTCCTGTGCTGACGAAAAATCAAGCAGCGCCCAGAGAAATTTTAGACCTCATCTTTTGCAGGTGCACGAAAGACTGCAGCAGTGGAAGGTGCAGCTGCAAAAAGGCAGCGATGAGTTGCTCTTTACTGTGTCAAAACTGCCAGGGGCACAACGGCGTGCCCATTTTGAACGAGGACGACAACGAAGAAGACTTGGAGCCCCTTCCCACATCCCCTGGCGGACACTTTATCGAACATTCAGGAAATTGATGACAAAAGCGTAGGTGATTCGCAATTCGTGCTGTGATCAGTGTCGATGGTGGAGCAAGAAGCCGGACCCTCTCGTCCCAAGAGAAACAGGCCCAATTAATCTGTGTTTTAAAAATAATTATTCACGTATTAGGATTTTTCATTTGTTCTAACATTTATTGTAGTTTAATGTTTCGCATCTCTCGTTGTGATGTTAGTTTTTGTAAAATAAAAATAAAATTTGTACAAATGGTCGTTACACATCGCCTTCTTCCCCAGGTTTTCAAATTTTCACAATTAACTTGAAAATTGATAATATTTTACCTATTTATCCATATGTATGCTTGATACTGCACTTCATGTACGCGTAGTGTATTCTATTTATGTGTGAATGCACAGTATATTAGCTTATATAGATAGCTGCAACTTTGGAATAACTAAAATAACGAAAGTTTTAAGGAGTTTTCTTGAAAAATCATTACTTTTAGCCAAAAAATTCTGCTTCTGACCCACTGGAGAGAAATTAGTATATGTATATATATATATATATATATATATATATATATATATATATATATATATATATATATATATATATATATATATATATATATATATATATATATATACTAATATACTAGATTCTTGAACCATTCAAATATATTCTTTATAAATTTTTCTTGGGTTTTTTTGGTTCAACAAAATTCAGTAAGTCTACCTCATATTTTTTATTTCAAACGTTTCGGCAACACTTTTGCCTTCATCAGTGTAATTTTTATTCATAAAAAGGTTATTTCCTATTGAAAGATAGGGTGGTCAAAATGACATAATATTTACAAAAAGACACCACATTTAAAAACTTTAAAGAGGAGAAATCAATATGGTTAATTTTTATACTACGGAATTTTGGTCTTAGTTTTTCAGTTTTGCATCTTAATAAAAAGCTTCTTCTGTTTTTTTGATTTGCCAATTTACAGTTATGTTTTGCAAAACATTTCATATTGGTAAAAGCAGCTTGACCAAAAGTTGTTCTGTTATATTCATAGGACAGCAAATTTTCACCCATTTTGCGATATATTCTAATATACTAGATTCTTGAACCATTCAAATATATTCTTTATAAATTTTTCTTGGGTTTTTTTGGTTCAACAAAATTCAGTAAGTCTACCTCATATTTTTTATTTCAAACGTTTCGGCAACACTTTTGCCTTCATCAGTGTAATTTTTATTCATAAAAAGGTTATTTCCTATTGAAAGATAGGGTGGTCTAAATGACATAATATTTACAAAAAGACACCACATTTAAAAACTTTAAAGAGGAGAAATCAATATGGTTAATTTTTATACTAAGGAATTTTGGTCTTAGTTTTTCAGTTTTGCATCTTAATAAAAAGCTTCTTCTGTTTTTTTGATTTGCCAATTTACAGTTATGTTTTGCAAAACATTTCATATTGGTAAAAGCAGCTTGACCAAAAGTTGTTCTGTTATATTCATAGGACAGCAAATTTTCACCCATTTTGCGATATATTCTAATATACTAGATTCTTGAACCATTCAAATATATTCTTTATAAATTTTTCTTGGGTTTTTTTGGTTCAACAAAATTCAGTAAGTCTACCTCATATTTTTTATTTCAAACGTTTCGGCAACACTTTTGCCTTCATCAGTGTAATTTTTATTCATAAAAAGGTTATTTCCTATTGAAAGATAGGGTGGTCAAAATGACATAATATTTACAAAAAGACACCACATTTAAAAACTTTAAAGAGGAGAAATCAAAATGGGTGAAAATTTGCTGTCCTATGAATATAACAGAACAACTTTTGGTCAAGCTGCTTTTACCAATATGAAATGTTTTGCAAAACATAACTGTAAATTGGCAAATCAAAAAAACAGAAGAAGCTTTTTATTAAGATGCAAAACTGAAAAACTAAGACCAAAATTCTTTAGTATAAAAATTAACCATATTGATTTCTCCTCTTTAAAGTTTTTAAATGTGGTGTCTTTTTGTAAATATTATGTCATTTTGACCACCCTATCTTTCAATAGGAAATAACCTTTTTATGAATAAAAATTACACTGATGAAGGCAAAAGTGTTGCCGAAACGTTTGAAATAAAAAATATGAGGTAGACTTACTGAATTTTGTTGAACCAAAAAAACCCAAGAAAAATTTATAAAGAATATATTTGAATGGTTCAAGAATCTAGTATATTAGAATATATCGCAAAATGGGTGAAAATTTGCTGTCCTATGAATATAACAGAACAACTTTTGGTCAAGCTGCTTTTACCAATATGAAATGTTTTGCAAAACATAACTGTAAATTGGCAAATCAAAAAAACAGAAGAAGCTTTTTATTAAGATGCAAAACTGAAAAACTAAGACCAAAATTCCTTAGTATAAAAATTAACCATATTGATTTCTCCTCTTTAAAGTTTTTAAATATGGTGTCTTTTTGTAAATATTATGTCATTTTGACCACCCTATCTTTCAATAGGAAATAACCTTTTTATGAATAAAAATTACACTGATGAAGGCAAAAGTGTTGCCGAAACGTTTGAAATAAAAAATATGAGGTAGACTTACTGAATTTTGTTGAACCAAAAAAACCCAAGAAAAATTTATAAAGAATATATTTGAATGGTTCAAGAATCTAGTATATTAGAATATATCGCAAAATGGGTGAAAATTTGCTGTCCTATGAATATAACAGAACAACTTTTGGTCAAGCTGCTTTTACCAATATGAAATGTTTTGCAAAACATAACTGTAAATTGGCAAATCAAAAAAACAGAAGAAGCTTTTTATTAAGATGCAAAACTGAAAAACTAAGACCAAAATTCCTTAGTATAAAAATTAACCATATTGATTTCTCCTCTTTAAAGTTTTTAAATGTGGTGTCTTTTTGTAAATATTATGTCATTTTGACCACCCTATCTTTCAATAGGAAATAACCTTTTTATGAATAAAAATTACACTGATGAAGGCAAAAGTGTTGCCGAAACGTTTGAAATAAAAAATATGAGGTAGACTTACTGAATTTTGTTGAACCAAAAAAACCCAAGAAAAATTTATAAAGAATATATTTGAATGGTTCAAGAATCTAGTATATTAGAATATATCGCAAAATGGGTGAAAATTTGCTGTCCTATGAATATAACAGAACAACTTTTGGTCAAGCTGCTTTTACCAATATGAAATGTTTTGCAAAACATAACTGTAAATTGGCAAATCAAAAAAACAGAAGAAGCTTTTTATTAAGATGCAAAACTGAAAAACTAAGACCAAAATTCCTTAGTATAAAAATTAACCATATTGATTTCTCCTCTTTAAAGTTTTTAAATGTGGTGTCTTTTTGTAAATATTATGTCATTTTGACCACCCTATCTTTCAATAGGAAATAACCTTTTTATGAATAAAAATTACACTGATGAAGGCAAAAGTGTTGCCGAAACGTTTGAAATAAAAAATATGAGGTAGACTTACTGAATTTTGTTGAACCAAAAAAACCCAAGAAAAATTTATAAAGAATATATTTGAATGGTTCAAGAATCTAGTATATTAGAATATATCGCAAAATGGGTGAAAATTTGCTGTCCTATGAATATAACAGAACAACTTTTGGTCAAGCTGCTTTTACCAATATGAAATGTTTTGCAAAACATAACTGTAAATTGGCAAATCAAAAAAACAGAAGAAGCTTTTTATTAAGATGCAAAACTGAAAAACTAAGACCAAAATTCCTTAGTATAAAAATTAACCATATTGATTTCTCCTCTTTAAAGTTTTTAAATGTGGTGTCTTTTTGTAAATATTATGTCATTTTGACCACCCTATCTTTCAATAGGAAATAACCTTTTTATGAATAAAAATTACACTGATGAAGGCAAAAGTGTTGCCGAAACGTTTGAAATAAAAAATATGAGGTAGACTTACTGAATTTTGTTGAACCAAAAAAACCCAAGAAAAATTTATAAAGTATATATATATATATATATATATATATATATATATATATATATATATATATATATATATATATATATATATATATATATATATACATATATATATATATATATATATATCTATCTATATATATATATATATATATATATATATATATATATATATATATATATTCTTGAAGAAAATTTAACGCTTTATAACATTTTTTAATGTGCTTTTGTGTAAAACAAACGGCCGAGGCGTTACCAGGAGAATTATGACAAAAAACGTGCGACAAAAAATATTTTTAAAAATTATCGACATTTGAGAGCAGTTGTCTCAAAAACGGTGCATGCATCGTAGCGAAAAAATGTATAGAACTAATCTTGTAGAAAATCTTACAAGCTTTCATTTTTATCTAAAATATTTTTTGCGACAATGCACCGTTTTTTGAGTTATAAGCGAGAAACCAAAAAAAGGGACCTTTCTATCCCCCTCCCCCCTGAAGCGGACAGGCTAGGGGCGGGGACTTTCAGTATGTTAACGTCCTAACTACCCCCAACACATTCCCGAAGCAAAAAATGTTCCCCCCTCCATGCATTTGCGGCCATTCATTGACTAGGCCTATAAGCCATCAGTTTAGTACTAATCCCAAAGGATTTTGGCGCACTCTTAGATGGCTTAATATCAACTCTACTGCGAACTTTAATCCTGGGGACACTGGTACACCAGATGATTTTAACAGGTATTTCTTGGATAGTATCCCTCCATCTAGTACTCAAGTTGATAATGGTGTGATCTTGAATCATTATGAAACACCTGTAGACCGGAAGAGTATATATTATTATCTTTATTACTTCCTTATTAATTACATCACATAACCTTTGTAACAAATTTTATCATCTCTTCTGGCACGTTTCCGAGTCAGTGGAAAGTGGCAAATGTTCTTCCTGTTGCGAAGTGTTATGACCCACGTGAATTGTCTCACTTCAGACCTATTAGTCTGTTACCCGTTCTCTCTAAAATTCTGGAAAAGGTCATTTCTGAGCAGTTGAGTGATTACTCTCTGCGGCAACAAATCATTCGCCCAACACAGTCGGCTTCAGGGCCCAGCGTAGTACTACCACAGCCCTTTTAAAAGTATCTGATGACATCTTCCGCGCTTCTGATGACAGTGAGTGTACTTGTTCGGTACTACTTCATTACAGCAAGCCATTTGACACTCTTGGCCATAATATGTTATGTACCAAGTTAAAATATTATGGACTTGCCAATAGTGCTGTCAGCTTTCTTTGTGATAGAAGCAAAGAGTAACTCCATTAACAAGAGGCGAAAGCTGACACTCCCGCCCTGTCCAAATTTCTAGGCGCATGTGCGAAATCGCCATTTTGCTAGGGTTATTGAAATCAAATCTGCAGTTTCTCAAATCCTGATGACGTTTCGTGTTTCGTGTTTGTAAACAAGTGAATCAAGAGCGTTTCATGTTTTTCTTTAGTTTTTGGGTGGTTTATGGTGTTTAAACAGTTTAAAAGTGACTTTATTGTGTTTGTGTGTGTTTGATTACAATGATGATGTCTGAAGGAAAGAAGCAAAAAGGTGGTACATCGTGTACTTACCGTGGATGTTCATCAAAAACTGGCGAAGGGATTTCACTTTTCAGATTTCCAAAAGATATAGCTAGGTAGGTTTGAAAATAAGTTGTTACTAATATAAGATGTGTTTGTTCTGAAATTTATGTAAAATTTACTGGATGTTATAAAAAGCTGTGATTTGAAAATAACCATCCTTTCAATACTTGGACAGATACATATCAAATATATACCTATAAATAAAGAAAATAGGAGGGAAAATAGGCTATAGAATACAATTTTTTAATTAAAACTGGGTTTTTATAAATATGCGGCCAGTGTGTGCACAGGTATTATATTAGAAATTGTGCCCAAAAATAATTTTTTATTTCCAATTTTTAGAACTAAAACATGGCTTGTCGCCTGTAATAGGGAAGATTTGCCAACTAAAGATGTTTTGGACATACACAATAACCACAGACTCTGTGAAAAACATTTTGAGGACAAATTTATGACAAAAGGTGGGACACGTAAAGATTTGTTCGCTCAAGCTGTTCCAACAATTTTCTACCATACGAAACATAAGACCACTGATGCCAGCACATCTGAAGAAACCTCGTCAAAAATTATAGTTTTAGGTAAGCCTTTCTTTCTCCAAAAAAAATACTTTGATTTTTAAGAATATGCACTAAGCAAGGACTTAACTATTAGTCAATTCGTGGGTATTACTTTACAGTTTTACTTTTTTATAACTACTCCATTCTTGTTTGTTAACTTTTATATGCCCACTTTAATAACATAGGCCAGGGCAGTACAATATTTCTTTGCTTAAGCTTGATCATTTTCTCTCTCCGTGTGAACATCACCAAATACATTTTATGTAACCTAATACTGGTGAATTGAGGCCTGGTTGTACAAGGACTCTCGAACTTAGTTTGGCTGATACTTAAACTGTCCCATATAAAATATGTTGCACTCAAATTTAGTGAGAAATGAGCATGATCTTCAGTTCGATAGTAGTGCATTTTGCATGCTAGTCAAGTTTCAGTTAAGCTGAGTGCGTATACGTCATCCTTATGCTTTAACCTTAAATTTTCTGCATTATAATTACATACCATACATAGGCATGTCTAATTTTAAATTTTTCTGAGATATCTACCTACCGATCTTAGGTTTTGATAAACTTTCAAATTTTGGATCTTAGCTCTGGTTTGCCTACAATTTTATGTTGTTTAAATACTAGAGAAGGAAACACTTTCACTAGCGTTAATAGGTTTTACTAACTGCAGTATTGATTGTCTTTACTATTTGAACATAATAACATACTTAGAAGATGATTGTAAGTAAGTGAATAATAGAATTAAACCAAATAAATAAACTCTTTTAAACTAAACGGTAAATATTTTAGGTCCTTCCAAATCACCTTTGATAGAACCAGGACCAGGTACAGCTATTCAAAGCCATTCACTGTTTGATGTTACGAGTAAGTATAATTCGAGTTACATATTAATTTTCCACCTGAGAAGCATAAAAAAACATGTAATAATTAATATCTTATTCGGTTATAGACAACGTTTTAAGATTTTACAAGCAAGCTTAAAACGGGACAGCTAATTAAAATGTTACAATCAAGAAAATAATAATAATAATAATAATAATAGAGTAAAGTGACCAAATATGGAATACCATTTTGATATTTATGTTTAAAATTTTTCTTTTGTGCAAAAATGGTTTGTTATATTACTAAAACCTTTTATTAAGGATCATCTGAAAATATTTTTGGGGTTATAAGGGATTAAATTTCTTATAACACAAATTATGAGCTAATAAACAAAAAGTTGCATATTTCTGTGTGTTATATTTTTAAGCCTAATATGGAATACCTTATTAAATAAAATATGTTAAATCACGTTTAGTTAATCCTAAAAAATAATAGTATCTACAAACACATCAACCAGAAAACTATCTGCTTTCAAAGAAAATATAAAATCTAAGCAAATTTAAAAAAAAATGTTTAAGCAACTGAAAAACGACTTTCCTACAAACAAAAAGAGACTTTAATTGTGCAAGGCACAAACACAAGTTATTTGAAAAAGTCACAAACAAAATGCTCGCTCAGTGCACCTGAGCATTCTTCGTGTGCCCAGTGACTGCACAATATACACTGGATCCAGATTTCTCAGGTTTGCTCAGGTGTATTCCATATTTGGCACTAACCTCACATTAAATTGAACCTTGTTTTTTTGCTAAAAACATAAAATTAACGATTAACAATGCCAACAATAAAAAACAATGACATTCGAGGATAGGCATGCAATCAAAGGAATTCAATTAAACTGAGACGTCTTACCAGAAAACAGAAAAATATTTGCCAGGAAATAAACTTTCAATATCAGCATAAGTCTTTACCGGCGGTATGATCCATACTAATGCAAACATGGCTACGAAGACGTCGCGTCGCGGCAATGCAAAAATATGCGTTTGTTGATGTATCAGTCTTCAGTTAGTAAATGGCGCAAATAGTTTTTAAAATAAATCGATATTCCATATGAAGCACCTATTCCATATTTGGTCACTTTACTCTACATATTTTGCTATTGACCCTTATGTAAATAGATGATTGTAACAAAGTGATTAATAGAATTAAACCAAATAAATAAACTCTTTTAAACTAAACGGTAAATATTTTAGGTCCTTCCAGGGCACAACCTTTGATAGAACCAGGAACAAGCACAGTTAAACAAGGCTATTCACTGTTTGATGTTACGAGTAAGTATAATCTGAGTTACATATTAAGTTTCTTGTAAGAAGCATAAAAACCATCAAAATATAGATGTTATTTATAATTATCTTATTCGGTTATCAGACATTTTAGGATTTTACCAATAAACTTAAAACGGGACAGCTAATTACAATGTTACAATCAAGAATAGTATATTGTACAACGAGCATAGAATGACATGCATTTCCTACGAGTATGACGTTTGCAGCACGATGCCGCAGGCGAGTGCTGCAAATCATACGAGTAGGAAACGGTCATTCCATGCGAGTTTTACACTATACTTTTTCTACGAATGTTACTGTTAATAAAATGGGATTAGTAATATTTTTCTTTTTAAGATGTCAAAAAATGTCAATGAAATTATAAAAATTTTGACGCGGCACCGGTCAACGCCACCTTTGTAAAAAATACCCGTGCACAATGGGAACTTTGTAGTCCAATCACCATGGTGATTGAAGCACAATGAAAATGTGTAAAACACAATGCACCATGTTCCGAAATTACTATTGAACATACAATAAAGGTTTTTATTAACATTCGTAGAAAAAATATTTTGCTATTGACCCTAAGTAATGTAAAAAAATGTATTGTTAAAATGCAAATAAAGTTTATTAAACTCTGGCAGTAGTATAAGTAGATGCTTAGTGAGTTTCCGCATGCGCAGTAGGGTCGACCTTGAACGCTCAGGTGTGCTATTGTTATTTGGCCTTGATATGCGCAGGTGTTGTTCCAAGGTCAAGGTCAATAACTTGGCCTTGAACGCGAGCAGATGTTTCTTTGTTTGGTGATGGCCAGGTGGACGACGCTTATTTCAAGGTTACATTTGCGGTGTATATTTTCAATGAATGCGAGCAGCTGTTTCTTTGTTTGGTGATGACCAGGTGGACGACGCTGATTTCAAGGTTACATTTGCGATGCATATTTTCAATGAATGCGAGCAGCTGCTTCTTTGTTTGGTGATGACCAGGTGGACGACGCTTATTTCAAGGTTACATTTGCGATGCATATTTTCAATGAATGCGAGCAGGTGTTTCTTTGTTTGATGATGACCAGGTGTACGACGCTTATTTCAAGGTTACATTTGTGATGTTAGTTTACCTTGAGTTATTATTGGGGTGTAACATGTTTTGGTATGAAGATCGAGTGGGTTGGGTCTAATGTGGTTCGGTATATATGAGGGTAGGGGGAATTAAATTTTAGTATAGAACATTGTGCTGAGTAAAACGGTTCAAGCAAGTTAATTTGAAAGTCATGGCGTACGTGTGTGAAAATTGTGGTAAATCGTTTACCCAGAGTTATAATATGTTACGACATAAAAGAGAATCGTGCGTAGCACGATTTGCAAATATACATGGTGGAAAACAGCGAAAAGTTGACGATGGGGCATCAACATCTGAGGTGCGTACTTGCACTTGCTGCAATATAACCATACCAGCAAATCGAATGGCAGCTCATCAAAGAACAATACACCATAAAAGTAATGCATGTTCACCAATATCAGCTGGTGTTGAACTCGTGTCCAGTGCTTTTAGAAATAGGATTGCCACATACCGTATATCAAGTGATAATGAACATACTGACTATTCATTTTTTTTTGATGAAATTAAACAAAAGTGTTAGAGGTAGTAAGTGACCTAGTAAGAGTGCGTTGTGCTTTAAAAGTTAATATGGTGGTTGTTGGTCGGTATCTTTTACCAACACAAGATAATATGTACAGTGACAAGTCATTTAATACACGCAATGAAATTGTTACTTCAGGAAGCGATTTGGAAGAAATATATCAATCATTAGTGGAAGCCATGAAGACTCAATCGACTGAGTTTCAGGAAAAAGATTCAGGTATGTTATAAATTAACGACTAAAAATAAAATAAATACTTATGTCACTCTTTCTTGTTTTCGTAGGTTGGGCTCTGGAAAAAATTCTATACCTGGAAGTAAATGTCAACGAGTATAAACCTTTTGGTGGATCTTTATATATAAAGTTACCCCGATTCATCGAATTGAAAAAAGCCATCATCAATGTGATTAATCAAGATGAGTGTTGTTTTGCGTGGTCAATCGTGTCTGCTTTGTGCCCCGCCACTAGAAGGGCATCACAGATTCAATCTTATCCACACTCTTCAAGACTGCTGAATTTTACAGGTATAGACTTTCCAGTAAAGTTGCGTGATATATCAAAATTTGAAGAAATGAATAATATTTCAGTTAACGTTTATGGTTTGCAAAAAATTTTCGAAAATAATATGTTAAAGTATGAAGTTGTCGGTCCATTAAGGTATTCGGGTAGAAAACTTAACAGACATGTAAACTTGTTGTTAATAACAAAGGATTGTAGTATTAAAGATGATGATGAACATATTTGTGATACGCGTTGTTCTAAGAGTCATTATTGTTGGATAAAAGACTTATCGAAATTATGTTCCAGTCAAATTACATCGCGTAGAGATAAAATGTATTTTTGTGATGGTTGTTTGATATATTTTAGTTCACCATCATCTTTGATATCACACCAAAAAAATGACTGTAACCACAAATATTCATTAACACCATCACTAAATTTAAAAATAGATAAATTTGGAAGGAGTGTAAGTGAAAATATATTAAAATTTGAAAACATAGAAAAGCAAATGCGTGTACCGTTTGTCGTTTACGCGGATTTTGAATCGGTGCTTAAACCGCTGGATACTGTGGAACCAAATCCCACAAATTCTTACTTAGTCAAAAGCATCAAACATGAACCATATTCTTTTGCGTATTTAATAAAGTGCTCCTTTGACGATTCGATTTCAAAATTTGAGCTCTACCGGGGAAACGACGCAGCCCAGGTTTTCGTTCCTCGACTTGAAAGTGATTTAAGATCTCTTTACAATACATACTTAAGAGATATAAAAGCAATGGAAACTTTAACGGTGGACCAAATAGCGGAGTTCAATAATGCCACAAAATGTGGTATATATATAACGACCTTTTGAAAATAATAATTGTAAAGTAAAGGACCACTGTCACATAACTGGGAAAAAAGACCTGGTGCTGCTCATTCGATTTGCAATTTAAATTATAAGTTACCCAATTTTATTCCAATTATATTTCATAACTTGAGCGGGTACGATTGCCACATGTTTATTAAAGAGTTGTGTCGTCACGGAGACAAGATCGATGTTTTAGCTCAAAGCAAGGAAAAGTATATTTCGTTTACGAAAAGTATTTACGTTCACGATTATGTCGATAATAAAAGTGGGACAATAAAGAAAAAATATTTGAAATTGCGGTTCATCGATAGTTTTAAATTTCTATCAACTTCGCTGGAAAATTTGGGTAATGGATTAGCTGTGGGTAGTTTCAGGGAAACAGGAAAATATTTTTCTGATAATGAGCAGTTTAATTTAATGCGCAAAAAAGGTGTTTTTCCCTATAGTTTTGTCGATTCAATGTAGAAAATGAACCATCCAACTTTACCCACAAAAAATCAGTTTTATGATAGTTTGTCAGAGGAGCACATTAGCGATGAAGATTATGATAGAGCTAAAAAGGTGTGGGACACATTTAATTGTAAGAATTTGGGGGACTATTCGGATTTATATTTGAAATCTGATGTTTTATTACTAACCGATGTTTTTGAACAGTTTCGCGATACTTGTTTAGAAACGTATAAACTGGATCCAGCACAGTACTATACCCTTCCAAGTTATTCGTTTGATTGTATGTTGCGTATTTCTAAGGTAGAGTTAGAGCTATTGACTGATATCGACAAGGTTCATTTTTTCAAAAAAGGTATTCGAGGCGGTATAAGTCAGTGTTCAGAAAGGATGCACGCTGCCAACAACATATATATACCAAACTACGATCCTAATGAACCATCATCTTTCATTGTTTATCTTGATGCAACAAATCTATACGGTCATAGTATGTCGCAGGCATTACCATTTGGCGGCTTTAGATGGATATCAGAGCATGAAATTTTAAATTTAAATATTATGGATGTGGACGATAATGGTCCAGAAGGATACGTTTTGGAAGTTGACGTTCATTATCCGGATACGCTATATGATGACCATTCCGACTTACCCTTTTTAGTTGAAAATATTGTACCACCCACGGAATCGGCAAAATTTTCAAAGTTAATTCCGAATTTAAACGATAAAAAGAAATACATCATTCATTACCGAACATTAAAACAAGCAATCAATAACGGCCTAATGGTAATGCAAACACAAGAATTTTAAAATTTAATCAATCCCCATGGTTAAAGACATATATCGACTTAAATACAGATTTGCGCAATAGGGCAACAACAAAGTTTGGTAAAGACACTTTTAAATTAATCATTAATGCTGTTTTTGGCAAGACCATGGAAAATGTGGAGAATCGTAATGATATAAAACTAGTTACCCGATGGGAAAATGACAGGAATAAAATTGGGGCACGAGCATTAATTTCTCGTCCTTATTTTAAAAGTTCAACGGTTTTTAATAAAGAATTCGTTGCCATTCATATGGATCAATTAAAGGTAACTTATAATAAACCAATTTATATCGGATTTTCCATACTGGACATGTCGAAAACAGTAATTTATGATTTTTTCTACTCATTCATTAAAACAAAATTTGGCAAAAATGCTTCTTTACTGTATACAGACACAGATTCGTTAATATTAAAAGTTTACACCGACAATTTTTATCGCATAATTGCAGAAAATCCGGATAAATTCGATACATCCAATTATACCGAAGGAAATATTTTTAACATAAAAAAAAGTCAGTCAGTAGTAGGTAGAATGAAGGATGAATTTCCAGGTGATCCAATAATCAGTTTTTATGGTACCGGAGCCAAAGCTTATTACATAAACTCAATCAGTAGCGAAATTAAAAAAGCGAACGGTATAAAAAAACGTCTAATTGAAAAACAGCTTCACCTGGAAGATTATCGGAATATCGTAGAACGTGGTGGTCAGATATTTCGAAAAATGAAAACCTTTCGAAGTTATAAACACGACGTTTATACCGAAATAATTAATAAAGTTGCTTTATCTCACCACGACGATAAACGGTATATTATACCATCAACAACAAAAACTCTACCTTGGGGACACCCAGACATAAAGTTTTACGAAACAAACCCTGAAGATAACCTAAGTATGTTAATACAAGCTATGCAAAGTTTTTTACCCGAAAATATTAGTTATAATTAGAAAAATGTTGGAAGGTCTATGTTTTAGAAAAATAAAAAATATTAACTCCAATGTCACGTAGTTTTCTTAACCACTATAGTAATAGCAATAGTTGAAATTTTGTAACGCAGGACAGTAAAATACATAGATAATTGTTTCAATAATATGTTGTTTTATTTTACAATATAGTAATAAAGTTACAAAAATAAAAATTAATTAATGTCTGGCTTATAAACTTCTCGTAGCATCCATTGTCTTCTCAACATATCAGATCTGTTAATCGGCCCTCGTCGACACATCAGCGTTCCACAGTAATGACACTTAACAATCCTTACTCTCAACAATTCAATGTAACTGTAAGATTGCATGTGGTCAGTCCAAATATATACTTCTCTTTTACAATTATAGCAAACAGCAGAAATTATTATTTGTGCTCCTGAAAAAGTCTCAGCTGGACGATTGTTATCTTGATCTGCTGGCAACATTATAGTTTCTGATAATAGTCATCGAAGGAAAGAGAGCGTCTATAAATATGGGTTGTCTGGATCATATAACCTTGAGAGCACAAACAATAACAGAAGTAAGGACACACGATTACCTTGAAAATATGTCCTTGAATCGCTGTCTAGCCGTTGAACGCAACCTTGTAAGTTGAATGAACTTGTTTGGCCTCTAAAGCATCAACCGTCAGATAGAGTGGGGGAGTTTATGGTGGGGTGATAAGTATAAATTTGGTTTGCTAGGCAGAGCATTTCATAGTTCGCTAGAACAGTTCACCGAGTAAGTACAGTTGTCAGTTAAGTGCAGTTAGTAAGTGAAAATGAATTCCGGTAGTGAGTCGTTGTTAGATGCGTTTAACTTGGATGGAAGTATCCAAGCCGAGTTGATGGGGCAGGATGTTATTGACCTGCTGACCCCGGGTGTGTTTGACGAGTGGCACAATGACGACGTGCTAAACACTGCGTTTGTGGAAGAAGTGAATGTGGGTGAAAAAAAAGTGTCTTCGGCGGTTGACTACGTCAACAATTGGACTGCGAAGGATGGCGGGCGCATTAACATAATTAGTGATGTGGTGGTAAAGAAGGCGAGGCGGCAACCCACTACCAAGCTAGAAAAGCTGTTGAAATTGCCAAAGACAGCCGGTAGCAGTAAAAGTCAATTTTATGCAGCTATGGAGGGTGAACAGAAGAAGAAGAAGAAATTCGTATTCAAGCGACCAACAGTGCCAGTTCAATACCCTGATTTTTTGCAGACGTCACAGCCACCGAAGCCTCTGTCACCGGTCGTCATCATTAATGAAGGCCCAAACACGATAACGCCCGAGCTTCCGAAGTCCATGCCTCCGATTGTGTTGGTGGCCGACGCTGACGAAAAATCGCCGATCGCGAGTGCGCCGATATCGCCAACAATTGGGCGTGGAATGTGCCGCAAACCATTAAAGAAGCGGTGCAAGCGGCTATTCGAGGCGGTTAGTCAACCCCGTCAACCTGCTGCTGCTTCTTCTGCAGAAATGCCGATACCGGACTGGATGGAAGAGTTTTCTCCAAGCCAGAAGTGTGCCTTCTCCGTGGCTTTTAGTGCGAGGCAAAAACTAGTGGATGAACTAAAAAAGAATGATAGTGATGTGGCGCAATACGAGAGACAGATTAAGGAACTGCAGGCGAAAATTGAACAGTGTAAAAGTGAAGGGGAAGTGTGTAGAAAAAGACTTAAGTTATTGGACAATTTTCCATATAATTAATTTTAGAATTTTATTGTAAATATAGAGTTAAGTTATTTTTGTAATAGTGTTGTATATATAAGTAAAATAAAATGTTTTTGTATATATATGATAATAAAAAAGTTAAATGAAACAATATTTTTTATTTCTAAAATAAGTATGCGAAAGTTACACAAAATAAAATAAAAATGCAAAATAGAAAAAAGAACAGACGAAAAAATGTAGGGCCGTAACTTTAGGTGTGTAATCATTAGATGCACACAACTTAAGTATGCGATAAAGTGTTATGTGTGTGAAGAGAGGCTATCCGTTACAATGGCTGAGAACATGCATCTTATTTGTAATAAAATGTGAATTTTACTGCAAGTAAGATAATAGACCAAACTCTCGGCATTTTCGTAGAGAACTTACTAGAAATTTAGATAGTTCTAACGTATGGTAAGAACGTACATGTCTTTATAGAGTAACACAATATTTTCCAAAAGAAATTAATTCTTGAGAAATATCATGTTACTTGGGATGTGACATGAATCAACTACAAACTACTGATTTTGTCAGGGGGCAGGCAGGGTTGTCGTATGAGGAGCTTTATTTGTAATAGAATTTACATTCTATTGCAAATAAGGCAAGACTGCTGATGAACGACTGTAAACAGTCTCTCCCTACACAAAGCACACCTCGAGTGGTTCCGCCTTTGATCACCTCGCGAACCCACTGTAAAATGAGTTGTGACGAAATGAACATCCATCATCACAGCTCCAAATCCTCTCGTGTAGCAGTGCATACACAAATCTCTAGACCCCCATGAGACGTAGGATTGCATGATGCAATACCTAGGTCTAAGCCTTCGCGGTCTCAGTACAAGCCTATGTTGCACATTTGGTGCCGCGGTCTGCTCGTCGTCACTGGAATATCCATCATCAGAACTTGATGACATCTTAGCTTCGAGTGAATTTAATTTTCTAAATCACGTCTTATATACATTCTTTTCCCCACCCCTCTCCTAAATTTCTGCCTATTCTTCATCTCTCGACCTTATTTACCAAAGCCCCACATTTGAAGTATTAAAATAAGCCTCAAATATGTCGTATGTAGTAAGAATAAAACTCCAATATGTCGTTTATAAGTTTATTTTAAATATGTAAAGTACATAATTTGGAGAATTACACAACTTCAAACTAATGTATTGATTTGTTAGTAACAGAACCATTAAGTATATTGTAACTAAAAAATGCATCGTGAATAACTAACGCGTACACTTTAATGTCTTTAGGAAATTTACTTTTGCGTGTTTCGAACTCCAATTTCACGTCCACTGTGGACGTCCTGACGGCTTCTGGTTGGTGACTGCAATCTATTACGAATAACGGATTTTTAAGATAGTCGGCAAAACTCATCATAGGATCGCTCAGTTCTCGCTGGTAGTGGCTAGCTTGAAAATTCTCATAATTATAATAGGCTGCGGCATACAGTTTCTTGGAAAAATCTAAATTCCATCTTTCGTAGGGAAATACGGCAGAGTTAAGATAGAGCCTAATATCACTTATATAGGCCGTTGTAAATTGTGTGCTATCTTTTGCTCTGTTGTCGGAAGAGCTAGTTGGTTGAAAACCGATAATCAAATATCTCGGTTTTTCGAGACTCGTGCTAGTTCTTAAGGCCCATACGTCTGACGATGTTTCTCTCAAAGAAGGTAGCTCGTAAAGATCCCATTTACGGTAAGCCATTGGAACGTTTGCGTTACTTCCACCTTTATTCATGCGTGATAATATCTTTAACTTCTGTCGATCGTCTGGAATTATGTGACGAATTTTCCATTCAATTTTTTCAATTGAAATGTCTGCATCTACTTCGCCGATATAGCAATTTTTGAAAGTGCGGGCTATAATTAACATCAACTCTTGCTTGACGTTAAAAATACCCTTTGAATAATCCTCTGCGAAACCCATGAGATATTTTAGAGGAAGCTTGCCGGAGGACACGTTACTTGTGGAATCTAGTATCCCTTGATTTGCTTCGTCTAGACCCCATCCGCATGCCATGAGAGCTCTATTTTGTGCGGCACCCAATGACACCATAGTTTTCATCGTTGTGGTAATTCCGGGTTTCCGAACGACGGCAGCTTGCTCCCCTCCCATTTCATAACGACATTCGTCGAATAGAAAGGCGATGGCATTATTTGATAGATAACATTTTTTAGTAACGTCTTTGGGTTTGAATGTTCCTTCGATGTAAATGTAACTATCCGATATATCCAAAATGATATCTTGAAAGTGTACAGGTATGCGAATTTCATCAGAATTGCGGAATGTTGGAGAACCGTAAGGTTTATATGTGTGTTCTTGAAAACTAATAATGGAGTTATCAAAAATTGGTTCGGTAAAAACTTCGATTTTGTCACTGCTAGCGGCCATCATTTTCTAATTTTTCTCACTTTCAAACCGATCGATTGTAGAAATTGGCAATCTTTCACGGAGAGCTGCCGATTGCTGTGCGGATGTGTTTTCGATCGTCCGTCTGACTTGCGAATGAACCTTGACTGTGTTGTCTGCTTACTTTTATGTCGTTTAACTGAATCTTGAATTGTTGACAGCATATGCAGTTGACGGTTAAAGCAAAAACCCATTATACGATTTTTTTCAACTCTAGTTTAACTATAATTTTCTCACCTCGAAAATCGATCAAATCACCGCTATCGTCCAAGATGCGTAGAGTAATGTTGTCGATAAACTGACGACCATCCGGCATTATCGGCATATAAATATTATTTTGCGGTTCTTTGGAGATTTTGTAACCGGGTTCGACGTCAATATCAAATTCAAATAACGTATGACTTTCCAAAGAATTCAGGTATGCTCCGGAAATTATATTACAATCCACACGTACGATGCGCACTTTCATTATGTCCACGATGGTACTTGATTCGTGTCGTTGTCCACCTTGCAGCAGCACAGAGCCAAATCCGAGCACTTTGCCGATACTGTTGCTACCTCGAAAATCGATGCTATATTTTGACTTTAGCTCACATTTTAACGTATTATTATTGGCTGTTAATGAAAATAAATCGGTACCAACTTCATTGCATGACTCTTTTAAAGCGGTGTACATGGCTTTTGCTATTTCATTAATTTCGTAAGCTCCTGGTGGAATCCTTACATTCGTTGGTATAGCTGTTTTCAAATGGCTAAATGAATTATTGCTTTCGTCGATATTAAAAATCGAATTATATGTGTAAAATCCCAGCAGTCCAACTCCATATTTGCCTGTTGTATTTAACTCGATGGGTGGGTAAAAATCCGCACTTAAGACACTTTTATGTCCTGTTAGAGTGAATGTGTAAGACATGACTGACCACGAAACTATTTGTGTAGCTATTTTATTGCTGTTTGCAACACTTAAATGGATTTAAGCTGAAGCGTTGCTTTATTCCTTTGGACGTTTTTAAACTGTTTTCTGCCTTTATATTCACATCATTAATTTTGCAATAACAACAAAATATTTTTTTTGGTATCGGTCCATCGCCCTCGTCCGAATCTGAATTATTGCTATTATAATGTTCGAAACAGTATTGATATTTCAATATATCGACGTCACTTTTTAGGTGATTAGGTAACCTATCCCAAACTAGTGCTATTTCATTTGGAGCTAATGCGATCAACACTTCTTTGGGCGTATTTTCTAACTGTTCAGCTGTCATTTTTTGTAATCCTCCGACTTCACGATATGCTTTAAGTGATAGCAACATTTTGGTGTAGTTGTCACGTTCCATTTGGGGTGTCAAAGACATACTTTTTACGATTGTAAAAGAAACTTCAAACACAAATGTCCACACCAGACTGTTCCAAATTCTTGTTGACGGTCGTATGTATAGTAAATTTTCTTCGTCGCTTCGGAACCCATCTGCAGATATCGTACCAATTCCATAGGTGGGGGTAAATCACCGAAACTATCGTAGTATGTTACATCAGAATTGCTTTTTCTATATGCTACCCAATGAGTCCCTACACCCGACATACTATCCAAATTTATAATGGCGGCCTCGTGACGTTTGGGACCGCGTACAGGTAATGAATCTCTCATATATACGCCTCGAAAGTGTGGTATTTTCATTTTTAAGGCGTACTTTTCTATATCAATATTGGATAGTGGTCTTTGAGGTAGGGATTCTATTAGTTTTTTGATTTCTTATTTTTGCCGTTGTTTATATATAATCCCAAACCTGTGCGATATGGTTTCAAATATAATCCGTTTCCTCTTGAACTTAGATGTAAGCCGGTACCTATTTTTTCTGCAGTCGACTTTTTTACTGCTTTTACGGCACGCACGATGCCTGCTACACCACCTGCTAACGAACCTAAGGCCGATAGTCCTGCAAATATTGGTATTAACGGTAATATCCCCCCGGTCTTCGGAATTGGAATGATTCTAGGCGTGCGAATTTTTCGTTTGCCACCGGCTATTCTTAGGGATTTACGTGCAGCTACTGCAGCTATTTTCGATGCTTTCATGATATTTTTCTCGATAAGTTTTTTCCCACCAGCTTTTAACAATTCTGATCGAACGGGTCGTCTAATAGATGATCCAAAAGCTACTTTGTGTACTCGCTTATGTTTACCGACGCCATTACCTTTAGTGTGGCGGTGGCGGCGCTGGAAGCGACGTTTACCTCTAGTGGATGCTTTTCTCGATTTTGATGATGATGATACACCCATACCAAAACGTTGTTTCGCTTTCATAATGTTGGTTACCAACCAAGCTGCAGCTTTTTCACCAGCGCTAGAGTCTTTCGATTTTACTCTTTTCCACGCGCTTTGCTCGAGTTCCTGATCTGCTTGGTGGCGAGCACTTAAATTTTCACTATTACGCAAATAGGCTAAATCGTGTTTTTTGCATGCGACATCCAAAGAATTAATTCCTTGATCTCCTCTTGCCACACGTTTTACTACTTTCGTCCCGGGCCCGCAATACTGATAGCCGGGGATGTGTAACTCGAAAGGTAGCCTATTAATTACTGAATTAACAATACCGCTTCCAGTCTTATTTGATAAACGAGACCGTCTACTTCGTCTGACGAGCGACATCTGAATGATAGTTTACGTGAAAGTTCAGTATAAAATATAGATTTTGTTAAGATGCCTATCGTCAATCTTAAACAAAAACTTCCCGTCGATAATCTCGATGTAAAGGTCGGATCTGGACTAGAACAAAAATTATTTAAAAGACATGGTCCTTTGCTACCGTCATCTATTCGTGGATTATTAATAGGACCTTCAAACTGTGGAAAAACAAATGTTATGATTTCGCTGTTTACTCACCACTCGGGACTGCGTTTCGAAAATGTTTATATCTACTCAAAGTCGCTCTATCAACCGAAATATGAATATTTAAAGAAAATTTTATCACCAATCAAAGGTCTTGGCTACTACGCTTTTAGCGACGCAAATAACATTGTGGAACCGTCAGATGCTAAACCTAATTCAATATTTATTTTTGATGACGTTATGTGTGAGAAACAGGACGTTATAAGATCGTATTTTAGCATGGGACGTCACAAAAATGTGGATGCCTTTTACTTGGCGCAAACGTATTCTCGTGTTCCTAAGCAGCTCGTCCGGGATAATGCCAACTTCATTATTATGTTTAAACAAGATGAGATGAATATGAAACATATATTTTCCGATAACGTTTCACCCGACCTGACGTTTACACAATTTCAAGAGATGTGTGCTAAATGTTGGGATAATAAATATGGTTTTTTAGTTATTGACAAGGATAGTGATGTAAATTCGGGCAGATACCGCAAGGGATTCGATAGTTATATATTCCTATAATAATAACTTGGATAATCATTTCATCGTTGAACGGTGCTTTGAAAGCATCATGAATGAAGAAATCGAATTAAAACGAAAGCTACTGGAAACTACAAATGCGGTTAGAAAAAAATTTAAACAAATTAAAGCAGCTAAAGTGCAGAATGAACATGATTTGGAAAAGTTTTATGAACCAGTTTCTAAACCACTAGAATCTATATCTAAAGCCGTAAAGCAGCAGCAGCAACAGTACGCAACTAAAAAATCAAGTACTACGACTAAACCACAAAGTCGGAGTAGTAGCAGCAGCTTGGTGGGAATAGAGAAAATGTTTGAAGAACATCCAACAGAAGCGGATTTTGAAACATCTACACCGATTTCGCAAAAAACACAAATTCCTACACCAAAACGTGGAAATCGTGAGTCACTGTTCGAAACCCCTTCCCCATCAACGATAACATCATCTTACACATCACCACACACATCAAGTGGTAGCAGTTCAGCCGCAAAAACTATTCAAGATTATTTAAATGGATTAAAATTGGAACCGTCCCGTTATGATACCGTGTATGGTGTACGCTTTGGTAAAAAAGAAAATAAATCAACAAAATATATTGGCAACTTGGTGGTTCGTTTTCTAACAAACGGAAAGATGGTGTTATACAAGAACAAAACAAACATTGCTGAATTCGATGGAACAGCTGAGTTTTACGATTTGATTTTTCTAAAAAATCCAGCATGCCTAGATAATGAAGACGAAATTAGTCTAGATGTACTTCGAAAATACCAAACCATTTTGAAATTGACGGATGCGGCCTACGACGGTTATGACAAGAAACGTGGTTTAAGGGAAACCCGATGGAGAAAATATTTACGAATCATAAAACCGCTAATTACGGAAACTAAACTGGGTGGTGGTGGTGTAGGAAGAAAAAAAGTCAACAACAAAATCCAACTACCAGTAAAAAAGCATCTATCTTCGAAATCATCTGAATATGTTTATTGGAATAAACCTAAGGAGTTAGTGGATAGATTACGATTATTGTGGGGGTCAAAAGTAGCTGGACATACCGGACATAATAATGAGATTATGTCAAATATGGAAGAGCTTCGAGAAGAAGGAATAATATATTAAGTTTTGCACGTAGTTGCCATCCTCAGTGTCTGATAAGACGTGCAACCTTATAATATGGATCCTAGCCAAGAAAAAATTAAAGTCGTAAATGAATTACATAGGACAGCAAGAAAAAATTTTGTTAGAAGACGTACGGTCATAAAAGGATATCGAGATTTGTGGCAAATTGATTTGGCGGAAATGCAGCCATATGCTACTGACAATGATGGATACCGTTACATTGTTGTATGTATAAACTGTTACTCCAAATTCGTGTACACCAAAGCAGTTAAGAATAAGACCGGTGTTGAAGTTACGAATGCCATGAAAAGCATCATTGAAGAAGCATCCTATGCACCAAACAATTTACAGAGTGATCAAGGAAAGGAATTTTATAATACCACCTTTCAAGCACTCATGAAAAAATATAATATAAACCATTATTCCACATATAGCACGAAAAAAGCGGCAATTGTTGAGCGTGTTATAAGAACTTTGAAAAATAAGTTATATAAACAATTCTCGGCTAGAGGTTCTTACAGATGGTTACAAATATTACCAGCTATAACGAAGACCTATAATAACACTAAACACCGCACCATTGGAATGAAGCCTAACAGTGTAAAAGAGGATACCCCTATTAAAGCATATGACTATTTGAAAATTGTTCCGAAGAAAAAAAAATTTCATTTGGGTGACATTGTTCGCATTAGCAAGTACAAAGGTGTATTTGACAAAGGATATACGCCTTATATAGCAAAAGTTAATATTACAAATCCACCTACCTACTTGCTACAATCATTGGAAGGTCAACCTATTAAAGGATGTTTTTACGAAGCAGAACTGCAAAAGACAGCTAGCCCTGGTGTTTATTTAGTTGAGAAAATTCTTAGAAAACGCAAGAACAATCAAAACGATCAATTGTTTGTAAAATGGTTAGGTTTTCCAAATCAATTTAATTCTTGGATAGACAAATCAGATATTGTATAAATATTATCAAATAGGTTTTACGTTACGTATGTATGCATTATAAATAATAATAATAATAAATATTGCTTTTCATAATTATGCGTTTTATTTTCAATTTAACAGTATAATTATGTTTTTAAATAGAACTTTATCTAGGTTGGTTTCCATTTTGGTTTTTTTGGATCCTTTATCTTCGTTGTAGTATACCGTGCAGCATGTGAGTGAATTTGATACATTTTTTCCTTAAGGTACGTAATTTTGGTCTCATCATCTTCAAACATTTTTTGAAAAACCGGTACTAGCACATTACTAAGTATGGTATTTATCTGCGAACCAAGTTGATGAACTTCCGTAAGGACATATTCTTTGGTAGCAGCATCATTATCATTTATCGGTTGGGCAACATTCCTTAATAATTTTCCCTCTATATCAAAATGTCCATCTGAAGTAAGTTTAAATCCGATTCCGGGCAACCCTCGCGATAAGTTGTTACAAACAGGAGTTTTCTGTCGACCAAATTTATCAATTGTGTTGTTAACACGACCCATTTTAAAGTAAAACTAATTCACTCTCTTTATGTTCAGCCTATATATAAATGACATAACAAATAAAAATTCATTTTACAATACACCATGAAGCAAGTAAGATTTGACGAAGAAAGAAATATTATCCACCGTATGTCTGTTTGGTGTTTTGCATATAGACAAGCCAGACAAAGTAATTTTCAGCAACTAATACTTGATAGATATCGTTTTCAAAGGAGAATTGGAAAAATGGATGTAATGCTAGCGAGGATTTTAGAACGGAACCACAGAAATAATATATATCAAGAGCGATTTGTTAATTCAAATGTATGGTGAATAATAAACATATTTAGTACAAAAAGATTTTTATTAAGATTTAAATAATACATCCACACTATCATTAGAAAAACGCACTTATTCACATAAATTTAAAATTACATGACTATCATAAGAAACTTTTACACTATATCTAAATTGTCTCTATTTTTCGGAATTACCAGCGCTGCCCTTCTTGGTCGAATTCCATGGTCTCACTATTATTACGTTCTAATGAACCTCCTCCCCCTACTCCTCCTCCTCCTCCTTCTAAGAAAACAGGACTTTGCGGTGATTCGTTAATAATTTCGAGATCTTCAAAATTGCTTGAAGAAGTCCAGCGCTGCCCTTCTTGACTGAATTCCGGCGTATCGTGATTATTATGTTCTGATGAACCTCCCACTGAGACAGCGAGACTTTGCAGAGATTCACTAGAATTTTCACGAGATATTTGTTGCGGTGATTTCATCCCATGTTTCTTATGGTACTCATTTTGACACCATTCACAGAAACCCATTATTCCACTAATAAATTCCCAATTTTCGCAATTGGCACACATCTGACGACCGTTTACAGAGAATGGGCGAACAACTGCAATTTGACGTTCACTTTTTGGTGACTGCATTTTGAGGAAATAAATTACTATGCAGTATTCTGGAAGTACTGAAATGCAGACCGAAACAAGAAAGTTTTGTGCCTCTATTTGTATCTGTTAGGTGACCTTCAAACCCCTCCACTCTCATATCCCATGTAAAATCGAGGTCACCATACACAGAATAGACTTGTTTCTTTATCTACATGCGCGTAATACGTATACGCTGAATAGCTTTTTCTTGATTCAACAATTTTGAATCGATTTCCTTAAGTCTTTTTGTAACAGATTGCAAAAAATCTTCATTCGCCTCTTGAGCAAGCTTTTTATTCATTTCATTAAGTTCTTTTCTAACATATTCCAAAACATCATTATTCATTAATTCACTAAGTCGTTTAATAATTTCACGCCTTTGTTCAAGAACATATTCCTGATTAGCGGCATCCCCAGGATTCTTTGGTGGTGCTACATTAGTTAGAGATTTCCCTTGTATATCATATTGACCATCATCGGTCAATCTAAATCCAACTCCTGGTTGTCCAACAAGAACAATGTGATTTTGGTCATTAAATTTTTGGCGCCCAAATTTATCAATTGTGTTGTTAACACGACCCATTTTTAGCTTAAACTGATGTGATTTTTGTGAAGGTTGCCTATTTATAAAAAAATTAAACAATAATTTAGGTACATAATCATTTATTTAACATCTCATGTTATTATATTATACAATGAATTAAAGATTTTCTTCATCTTCTTGAACACACTCCATTTCGTCATCGCTAACAGTACCCAATGCTTTACTATCAACTTCATTGGTGACTGCTTTATTTCCAAGGTCATCAAGAATAGTGGTATCATCTGCGGGAGCCAAACCATATTTTCTAGCTAATTCATCGGGTAAATGAGGCACTTCGAATAGGTAGCTTCCCAATTCTTCATTTATCATTCCAGCGCAAAATTCGCCCAGATCAATGGTTCCATATAGGTATTTCTCGCACGTGTGTGCTCCAGCCGTGAAATTTACGGCGTCTTTCATATACTTCCTATACTGACTTTCACTAAAACCCACATCGGATTTACCATAATTTGCAAAGTGTAGTATTTCTTCAGCCAGCTCTCTTAATTTACATGATAACCAATTAATGTACATATCTCGATTTTCAATGACAGTAGGGCAGACACACATCTTAAATAGAAAATAATGGACATGTGATTGTGTGTGACTGTGTGTTTTTCGATATATACTTAACAAGAACTATTTTATTACATTTTAAATCAACATTAAAATAGCCTAATCAACAATAGATTACAAGCAACCAAAATTTAACAACGCTCTAGTATTACCTCCAGAGAATACATGTGAGCTTTGCCCCAAATAAGTTAAGGTGTACTGATCACCGGAGTTATTCATCATTTCAATAGTATCCTCTGTCAGAATTTCAGCTACGCGTGATGGTAAAAATGTTTCAAATGTTGCTTGATGTGTTGGATCAAACAATGTGACGATAATGGCTTTTCCAAAACGTGAAGTCAAAGAATTAATTTTTTTTATCATATAAATTTTGCCCACCGTTAATGTAGAGAATTTTCTACGTTCCAGAAATTGAATATCTTGGTTTATCATATTATTAATTTCGGCTATGGTCTGCTTTGAAATGCTCATGATTTAAAATGCAATAAAAACAATTACTGTAAAGTACCTTGAATAAACACTTGTAGAACACACCACCAAAGCAACAGTTAACGCATACGATGTATGAGTGACAATGAAAGCTGCTTTCGAAATGAGCCATATTTATTAGGAAGTAATCCAAGGTCAAGTATTTATTTATGGTGGGAGGAATACATCCGACGACCTCGAAAAATACAAAACAAATGTAACCTTGAAATAAGCGTCGTCCACCTGGTCATCACCAAACAAAGAAACATCTGCTCGCGTTCAAGGCCAAGCAAATGTAACCTTGAAATAAGCGTCGTCCACCTGGTCATCACCAAACAAAGAAACAGCTGCTCGCATTCATTGAAAATATACACCGCAAATGTAACCTTGAAATAAGCGTCGTCCACCTGGCCATCACCAAACAAAGAAACATCTGCTCGCGTTCAAGGCCAAGTTATTGACCTTGACCTTGGAATAACACCTGCGCATATCATGGCCAAATAACAATAGCACACCTGAGCGTTCAAGGTCGACCCTACTGCGCATGCGGAAACTCACTAAGCATCTACTTCTACTACTTCTGGCAACCTAGAAAAGTGTGTTAACTTTCATTTGCTTTCTGATGTACCTATAAATCCAACGACTAAACTACCTACGATTTTCAGTGAATAATGTGAGTTTTATTAAAAAAACATATTTTTTAGCTCCATGTGTGTTTGAAGATCAAACAGAGCGGGAAACTGCTTCATCTCCCTTATTATTCCCATCTCCAAACGTCTGCCGTTCTGAGTTCTAGAAGCCCAAGAAAGCAGAAATTGAGAGAACAAGTAAAGGCTTTAAGAAGAATGAAAACACAACAGGACAAACTGCCAAAAAAAGCAGAGTGGGGTCTTGAAGATTTTTATAATATGTGCGATAAGTTTTTAAACAAGTCTCTGGCACAAATAGTAAAGGCTCAGGCCACATTAAAAGATAAGAAACCTATTGCTCGAAGGTATTCCATGGAGTATAAGCAATTTGCACTTACTCTTTTTTTTTAGGCCCTAGGGCATATGCTTTTATAAAAAAAAAATGTTATACTTACCAAGCAAACGTTGTTTACAAAAGCTTACTGAAAAATTAGTCTGTACACCAGGTCTTAATAACGATGCTTTATTTAAAGCTCTTGAAATGAAAGTAAAATCAATGTCTAATTTAGACCGACACTGCCTTATTTATATAGACGAAATGTCTTTAAAATCAAATTTGTATTATCATACAGGACGTGATGAAATTATCGGCTTACAGGATATAGGTTCAGGAGATAAAGAATTAATAATAGCCCAAAACGATGCTGTTATTATGGCTAGAGGTCTTTTTTTAAATGGGAAGCAGCCATTGGCCTATTTTTTTGTTAATACACAATGTAAATGTGAACAACTAAAGCCTGTTATTGAGACAGCTGTAGTGAAATTATCCCAAGGGGGTTTATATGTTGATGCTTTAGTGACTGATATGGGGACAAATTTTATTCAGTGAGCAAACTCTTTTAATGTTACTCCTGACAATCCAGAATTTGTAGTGGAAGGGTTAAGTGTTTTATATTTTTTTGACACTTGTCATTTACAAAAAGCCACAAAAACTAATTTGATAAGAAATGTTTTCAGTTTTGATAATAAAAGGACTTCCTGGACATTTGTTGAATCGTTTTATAATCAAGACAAAAAACAAGCCTACCGATGTGCTCCCAAACTAACCCATGCGCATATCTATCCATCCAGCTTTGAAAAAATGAGGGTTAAGCTTGCGGTTCAAGTTTTAAGCAACTCCGTGGCTAGCGGCATGAACACATACATGAGTTTAGGTGCTCTTCCAGCTGATGCTATTGGTACCATTGAAGTGATAAGCAAATTTAACAACCTTTTCGATCTGCTTAATTCGTCGGAAAAAAATAATTCAAATAAATTTAAAAATGTATTTGAAGGTGCTGATTACCAAATTCAGTATTTAAATGAGATGACTGAATTTTTAGAAAATCTTAAAATTTGTAATACAAAGGGAGAAGACGTTACATCCAAGACGAAATTTAGAAAGTGCTGGCTTATAACAATAAAGGGAATTCAGCTATTGTGGCAGAAGCTGTCTGCAGATGGCTTTCAATATTTAAAAACTAGAAGGGTTAACACAGATAGCTTAGAGAATTATTTTGGGTCAATTAGACAACAAGGTGGTAACTGCATTAATCCGACGCCAATTCAATTTGAAAGGGCCTACAGAAAGCTATTTTGTCAAAACTTTCTTCATACAAGGCAAATGAACTGCAAGGAAGACTTGGATGAACTTTTGACAAAAATTAATGAAACTCCAATTATACAGATGAGTGAAAATCCAAACTCAAATGTAGAATTGAAAGCCAACCTGATTACGACTATCGCAAAGAAAACTTAACCACACAAAATGCGTTTACTTATGTTTGTGGTTACCTCATTAAAAAGGCACTCAACGTACATAGGTGTTCAGTTTGTGACAAATTTTCTAAAGAGTCTGAATTGTTAGATAATACAAAACTACTAATCCACTTTAAAGCATTCAATACAAAAAAAGTGATTTTGGCGGCCTTAAATCTCCACCAGAAACTTTTATACATTTTGTTTATCAGTTAGAAAAATTATTTCTTTCATCATTCGACGATATTTGTTCAATGCCAGGTATTTCACATAAATACTTGGAGCAAATGAAAAATATTACTTTTGCCCACCCTTGCAATAACTTCCCTCAACTTTATGTTATAAAATTATTTATTAGGTTAAGAATATTTTATTCTCTTAAGTATGCCAACAGAGACCTTAAAAGTTGCAAAAAAGGTGAAAAGAAACACCGAAAAATTAGTATATTGTCCCATGTTTAGAAATAAAATAGCATTTAAGTTTTCTGGTTATTTTACTTGTAGTCTCAATTGGTTTTGTATTTTAGGTAATTTTTTTAAGTACAGGTTTGTTGTTTTTATATTGTTCTATTAATAGTTGTGATTACCAGTACCTTTACCATTTCATTTAAAACTATATTTTCTTTACTAGGGCCCTATAAGCCTTTAAAAGGATTTTTTTTGTACATAAACCTAAAATTATTGTTGAATATATCACATTTACTATATAACAGGTTTTGTGAATTGCATGATTAAGATATTGTAACAAAATAAAATTTATTTTTAATGTTTGCTTTTCTTTTTTTTTTATTTTCTGAAACTACGTTACAGAAAAAAATAACCCCCTTTCTCGTTGGTCAGAACCAAAACTTATCTTTTTGTAGTAGAAATTGGCTTTAACAACGCCTTAAAATTTAGAAAATTCTTAACCAATCCAGTCCTTTTTAAAGCCTTAATTAGCCTTCAAAAAACCAAAGTGTATGATAGGCACAGATACAGATTACTTTTTCTTTCCATCTTTATTAGAACTAACAAAGTAAAAATATTATTTATAAAAATTTTCCTCCTAGCATCAGCTTTCTGGTATAACGTTAACTAATGTAAAATTCAATTTTTCAAAAGTTTATAAAATGTAAAAATAGTAAATTATTTTTTTTCCGTGTAAGATGGCTTTCTTATAAAAACTGAACATGTGTTTACTGTGTAGTTAGGATTACAAAAGAATTTGAAGGTTACAGGAAATGGGTACATGAAACATCAAAGAATCCGACAAAGCTTTCGCCTCTTATAGGTCGGGTTACTCTTTGATAGAAGGCAAAGGGTGCTATTTGATAGTGTGGCGACATTTTTTCATTTTCCCTTGTTGTTGATTTTTTTTTCGCTCACAGCACCGGCAGCCCTTCGTCTGGTGAGCGTCGTGGGTTAACAGAGTTAAGGACGAACAAACAAAAATGGGATAAGCACTGATCGTATTTACATATGTTTATTTTACATTATATACATTGTTATGTGCAACACATTTTTGGTTTGTTTATTAAAGATCTTATTTACTTTTATTTAAGACGGAAGAAAATATTAAGTTTATCAGATATTAATTTTTATGAATGAAGTGTAAAAAATGTTCAATTTAAAGACAATGTTTGTTTATGAATCTATCGCTTGATAACTACTATCCATTTCTAAAGTTTTGACCCCTCAGTTTGGAAGCTTGTAAAGTAAAAAGTACAATTTTAAAAAATATAATTTTCACATATTTCGGTAAAGTTACTTGTCTCCATTACACATGTAAAACTTTGTAACCGTAGATGCCTTGGTGCTTTTCTAATGGGAAGGTAAGTGTAAAATTGTCACCATTTTTTCCATATTTCATCAATTACTCAATTGTAAAAATTTATTGTGCCTTACTGGTACTCCCAGGCCTAACTAATTTTTTACAGGCGATAAAGTGAACCTTACTTTAGTCCCAAAAAATATTAGTCATATTTTTTTTTCTTAGGTTTGGTAGTAATATTCAAAAAATGATTGTGGTTATGTAATTACTACCAGTAATCTTAAAGCAAAAATTTTTGTTTTTTTGTATTACATATAAAGAGATGTAACTTTACGTTTAACGAAAATTTTGTTTTGGCAGTTGTCATAAACGTAAATACAAACAATTAATTTGTGTAAAGGATAGCGGCATTGTGCTTGCGGGATGGAGCGGGGCGTCGAAGGTGCAATAGTATGGGTGTTAAGGTAATAATCATTAAAGTAATGCAATATAGTGACGGTTTTTTGTGCTCTATATGATAAATTAGGTAACTGGTAAAATTAAGAAAAAATAAGTATATGCATTGGTAAATATTTACATTTATTTCTATTTAACGATTTTCGATTGTTTCATTAAGATCTATAAAATAGGCAAAACGTGTGTAGTCGAACAATAGTAATTTTAAAATATTACTTCAAAGTGAGTAACGTAAATAGGCCAATTAGCTTTATTTATTTATAATTCACCTAAAAGAAAAACAATATTTTTGATGTTCCCTTATTTTTATGATTCGCATATTTGGAAAATTGTAACAAATGCTGTGGTAAGTTTGTCTGCATTTGCTTTTGCTTAATAATAAAAGAAATATGTGAAAGTGGCCTGTTTACGTAGAATCACATCCGATTTAACTTTTAAGGTACAAAGCCCTGATAAAATTTAGTTAAACCTAAAACTAAAAATAACCTGATTGGATTACACCACTCTTATTTACCGAAGAATACCTACACTTATGGATCGTTTTCTCCTTCTTCATCATTAATAAAGTCTTCATTTGAATCATCACCTTCATCTAAATTTATAATTAAGGGTTCTACAACAACATCAACTAAGTGGTCTTTTTCTCTGTAGGGTTCCTCAATTTTATTAGCGTGTCCAACGCAATTTTCCCAAACAGAATTTGGCACGTTCTGCATCGTTTCAAGACACAAATTTAGTACATTTGTGATTTTAAACGTAGTATTCAATGTTGCCACTTTATTTTTCACATATGCCCAAATTAATTCAATTGCGTTGAATTCACAGTGTGCAACTGGCAACCATAGAAGCTTTACATTATCATTACGTAACTCCTTTGCAATTGTATCTAAAAGATACGTTTTTGGAAAGTGATAGTTCTTGCATAGGTCTAAAAGCATTGGTTTGGTTAATTCATTAAACGTTGTAAATCCATCGGGCAATGTTGCTTTTCGCTGGGACATCCATTCTATTATTTTTTGTTTTGTCCAGGCAGTTGTAGGATTGCGAAAATTAGGATCCAACATTGTATGATACGGTGCTTGGTCAATTACGATTACTGATTTGTCAGGTATTACGGAAAACACTGTTCTAAACCATTCTTCGTAATGTTGTTTATTCATCTCGTTATGGTAATCCACTGACGCCGCACTTTTTTTCCCAACGAAACACTTGAGACAGCCATCCAAAAACCCATTTTTACTTCCAATATGTAAGATAATAAATAACCCGTTGTCCTGATCCTGATGGCCGTTTTATTCCACCTCTAAAGCCATTAATTTCCTGTATACCACCTCTGTATTCATCAAAATTATCCCGTTTTGTGGGATTAACTCTTTCAACCCAGCCAAACTTCCCTGAATGATTTGCACCGCACCATGTTTCATCTGTATAAAATATTTGCCAAGAATCTTCACGATATCTCTTTATGGCGTATAAGAATTCCGCTCTTCTGGCAGCAATTGTGTTTTGTTCCATTAAAATTGGTTTATTAAGTAGTTTTTTCTAGGAAAACCCAAGTTCTTTAATCCATCGGTACAAAGTCATTTCTGAAAATTCTGGTAAATAATCGACATCTTCTTTCAATTTCTCGTAAACTTATTTTATAGAAGGAAACCGACGCTCCAGGTAAAAATTTAATATTGTTCTCCTTATGACGCCCTGCAAGACCTCATCACATTCCAGTCGGGGCCTTCCACTTCTCCCTTTTGATGGTATAATATCGGAACTTTTTTCTTCCGCAGTAACACGTTTAACGGTGTTTTCACTAATACCCAGGCAATCTGCTGCTCTTTTAACCACTTGCTCAATCAAAATCTTTTCCAAACCGTTGTCTTTCTCTTATTGAAAGTACGCTCTGACTTTTAATATAATATTTTTCATTTGTTCGTTGCACTGACGAGACATTTTAACGTATTAGACTGTAGTTTGATACCGTATTTTTGGTTCAGATTACATCAGGTATTTATATAAATTCGAACAAGATAATCTTAAAAATCGTGTGAAAACAATAATAATTTCAAATTACTATCTACCACTAAAACCAAAAATTTAAATCAACAATAAGTAGATATAAACAACCACAATCAACTAAATAATATTATTTTACAAATCTTTTCAATACATAACAAATAGATTAATTCTAAACAAATAAAAATACATGGACCTACGGACTACATACGACCTTAACGACGACGCCACCGTACTGTGAGTATGTCGGTAAAGGCGTTTGACACTTTGCATCTCTTTCTTATGTGGCTTTTAATATTTATTGCAATTTTTACAAGAACTAAAGGTGCTTTTTTTAATTTTGTGTAATAAAATACATTTGTATAATAATAACTACGTCTACGAGTGTAAAGATTTTTTTTAAGGTTTTAAATTGTCCACAGTACAGCTGATACACAAACATCATTAAAAATAAAAAAAATACAATTTTAGACACATACTACCAATCTCTTGCGAAAGTATAGATATTTTTCTATCTACCTTCAAAATTGCATTTAAATAGGGAAAAAATTAATTATAGACATGAGAAAATCGTTTATCAGTATTAACGAAGTAAAATCGTTGTTTTTTTCTACTTGATTATGAATAAGTTCAATATCGTTTACACTACAATAATACATTTTTTGGCAGAAACTCTTGGATAACGTCCTAACAAGCTGTAATTTTTTCAGTTTATTCTGCCCCGTGGTTTTTTTGTTATTGACCCTCAGACTGAGGGGTCAAAACTTTAGAAATGGATAGTAGGTTATAATATTTGTTTTTATAGTTATTTCTCCATAGTCGACTATAGTTCACAATGCGTATTTTTGTCGTTAATTACCTTTTCTCTTTGAGATAATTAAATGAAAGATATTAAATAAATTATGAAAGAGTTTATGTTAACTTAAAAAGCGGGTAGATTCTCTTTGAAACCCCTCTTCTTTAAATTAATTCAAACTCAAAAAAAAATAATGAAATTTTGAATATAATTAAAACTTTGTTTGAATTCATACATCATGACCTCCAAACCATATGACTACCAATATATCTTATTAAAAAATTAAAAAAAAAATATTTATTAATAAATTAAATTCTGGCCTTATTGTGTCCGTGATACATCCTTGAAGACATCCTAGACGACATGGTGTTGAGCGGGATCCAACTGGGTATCAATTCAATTATAGATCCGTAGAATGTGAGTAGGAAATTCCAATCCAAAATCATAAAAAAAATACTATAGAAGTTCGTTACTGTCGTCTCGAGTTGGAGACCCAACCTTGGACCCTAAAATGTCCAAAAGAAATTCGACAGTTAGCAACAACTTTCTAAATCTTCACAATAAGAAATTTAGCAAAGAAGAATTCACTAGCCTTATAAAAAGGGTTCCATAACCAAAAAAAAGAAGGAATGATTCCGGCGTGCCAGGATAATCTGGAAGTATTCCAGGGCTGCTTAAAACTTGTTACCAACTATCCATGGACGTCATGAACACCTGCTGCTTAGAAGAGATTCACCAAAAATCGCCCATCTGGACTTAGGGAAACTAAAATTCCATTTTCTTCAGCACAGCCTAACAAACCTCGTGCTAAATTGGTGTTCAAACCGGAATGCCTGTTAGAAAAACCACCTCCACACTCCTACGCCGGAACAACCTTCTTCGAATTTAAATTGGTCGATGATTCGCGGCAAAATTGGACTACCACAGTTTTAAGGAAAAATCAGCAAGAAATATGGCATCACTGCATCTAGGAGTCAAACAAACGGATCAAGTATATCGGGTTGCAGCATTAAGAGACTAGCTATGGTGGCCGCCAGCTTCACTAAGTGGAGACGGTTTGGGAAATGTGTTGTCTTTGAGCGCCACGTGATTAGATTTCGCACCATGCTCGTAACTGGGATATTCAATAGAACAAAGCCAATAATCACGAGTAGGCCCTATTCTGGCTGCAATCAGGATAACTACATACTACTATTCAAAATATAATTAAATTTTACTAAACCTCTTGAAATTTCAAAGGTATAAAAATTAGGCAACTAAAAATATACATTCTAGTCAAAAGGGCGCAAGACGAGCCTGTCTCTCGCGTCTGTAATATACTACCCAACAAAATTAAATTTAACTCGCTTCAAGTAAATTTGAATGCTACAATAGTACACTTTCTGCCGCGGTAAGCGTGAATCGTGGAGTGCCACAGGGCAGCATTTTGGGTCCCTTGTTGTTCTCATTATATACGGCTGATTATAATGAATATATTAAACACTCACAGTCACATCAGTATGCTGATGACCTTCAACTCTATTACAGCTTCAAACCTGATGATGTCGCTTCTGCTGAAACACGCATCAAGAAGTCCTCAATCATATTTACCAAATATCGATGGCGCATAATCTTTTATTAAACGAATCCAAATCCCAGCTACTCATATTTTGTAAAAATAATAGCGATATTTGAAAAATCATTAATATAAAAATAAACAACGCCAAAATAACCGCCACTAACTCCTGTAAAAACCTAGGAATTTACTTTGACTCTGAATTAAGATTCAAAAAACATGTCTCCTATTTACTTCAGAATGGGTATACATAGTAAGTTAAAAACGCTCTATATATTTAAAAAAATTTTAGCTGTACCAGTAAAACTAAGACTGTGTGAATCGATTATTATGTCAGTTTTGTCGTACTGTGATGTACTATTTTGGCCAGCATTGTTGTTCGAGGATAAGCATAGTTGCAGAAGCTTCAGAATGGCTGCCTGAGATTTTGCTACGAAATTGGAAAATTCGACCATATCACGCCAGGTTTCTTGGATTCATGCTGGGCTAAAATTGGAACAAAGATTTGTTATGCACTTGTGTTTTAGTTTTTTCTAGCCAAGTACCAACTTTCTTATTTTAAATGGAACACCCTATATAATTTTACATATTCAAATTTAACGGTTGATTCTAAGTAAATTTTAGTATAACATGTTTATTGAAATTTTCAGTAGTTTTCGAGATATTTTAATTTTTAAAATGTTTACAGCGAAATCAGTCATTTGAAAAATATCATGTATTTATGTTTAATATTGCTCAATTTCTAAAATAATTTAAGATTAGCTTCCCTATTAGATACTCAGTTCTTTTTTTCTAAACTAAACCAAAAGCAGCATACAGGGTGTTAAATATATTAGTCCAAATTTGTCAATTTTTAAACTTCAATATCTCAACTTTTTTAAATGGAACACCCTATATATAAATGTTTTATATAAAGTAGCATTTAATTCTCTATCATTTGACTATCCTATTCCTAAAATTAACTGTTTTGCAGATATTGGTTTATTTCTTAGCTTATTTTATTTAAATTATCAAGTGTTGGCAAAAGTTCGACTAAAATTAATAATATTTATTTTTGTATTCGCTTATGTTATATTTACCAAGTAATAATAAATATATATTACCCTTATACCATTGGTAGTAGTTTGTCCATCACGTTGAAACAATTCAAAATTGCATTATTCGATTCTTTAAAAATGGTAAAAAACAAAATTTACCCATTTTGAAATTATCGTCACACAAATGTCATTTCGATAATGTTGTTTGCAAAAATACTTCTATATACCGAAAATAAGATATATTAGGCCAAATTTGTTAAATTTTTATCAGCAATATCATAAATTTTTAAAATGGATTTCTATTAAAGGATTATAATGATTCCTATATCTATAATCAATAATTTTGTAGAGGTAAGTAAATTTCTTAAAGTTATACCTTTTTTAATAACACTCACTAAAATGGCAAAAATAATACTACCGTTGGAAATTATAAGTTTTTAATGGGCTTGTTTAGTCATTTCGCGTTTTCAATAAATATGTTATATTATTGCACAATCAGTCAATCGAAACACGCACACAAAAAATTACATCGGTTGGACGGATAATAACTAAAATATTAAGGTTTAAATTTCACAAAATTGAAAAAAAAACTACTACCAATGCTATGACTATAAGGGTAATATATATTTATTATTACTTGGTAAATGTATCATAGGCGAATACAAATAAATATTATTAATTTTAGTCGAACTTTTGCCAACACTTCATAATTTTAATAAAATAAGCTACAGCCTTTAAGAAATATACCAATATCTGCAAAACAGTTGATTTTAAATGCTGCTTTATATAAAACATTTATATATAGGGTGTTCGGTTTAAAAAAGTTCAGATATTGATGTTTAAAAATTGACAAATTTGGACTAATATATTTAACATCCTGTAAGCTGCTTTTGGTTTAGTTTAGAAAAAAAGAACTGAGTAGTGAGTATCTAATAGGGAAGCTAATCTTAAATTATTTTATAAATTGAGCAATATTAAACATAAATACATGATATTTTTCAAATGGCTGATTTCGCTATAAAAATTTTAAAAATTAAAATATCTCGAAAACTACTGAAAATTTCAATAAACATGTTATGCTAAAATTTACCTAGAATCAACCGTAAAATCCTAACATGTAAAAATATATAGGGTGTTCTATTTAAAATAAGAAAGTTGGTACTTGACCAGAAAAAACTAAACACGTTGTATACGTAAAAACTAAATACCTAAAAAACTAAGGTCAAGGCAAGAAACTTTTGTCTTTAACTTTTTTTTGTAGCTTTTACAGATTCTGAGGTCAGATAGTGGGTCATCTTATGTGGACCACCCTGTACATTGGTGTTTAAAATAAGAGAGACGCAGCAGCCGGGGTATCTGTCCGACAAACTTGTTAGGGTCTCTGATATACATGGGAGACTGACACGCCATGGTGATCTATTCTCTGTCCCCAGACACAGAACTGCTGTATTTCAGCGCTCCTTCAGTTATAATGCTGTAAAATATTTTAATACATAATATACCAGCGAATGCTAAGGACTGTTTAAGTATTAACATGTTTAAAAAACATTTTAAAAGTTATGTTCGTGCATCTAATCAGTAGCACTATTCCCTTCGATCACTTCACCCTTGTTCAACAATTACTGATCTGCTTAATTCTTGCCAATGCACACAGAGATCGCAGGGCCCAGTTGATTGCCGCACTGAAAACCGTTTTTCATTTTTCTCTCTTTTTTTTCCTCTTTTATTTTCTATGTATAATCACTTCTCAATTTAGGATCTTCTAATATGCTGATTTTTCTTTTCATTGTTACTAAATTTTATTTTTGCTTTAAGTTCATGTTTTTCATAAATTTTTACCTTTAATTGCTTTGTGATTTTTTACTAAGTATATGCGTGTTAAGGATAACTGATCTGTTTTTCTCTTTTTTATTCTTACTTTATTCTATGTGAATTTCTCCTTCTTGTAGGGTGGTTAGGTGAGTAGTTGTGCTAGATCTCGCCACCCGTTTCCGTTACTTTGTATACTGCTATTGTGAATATTAAATAAAGGCTATTTATTATTATTATTATTATTATTATTATTATTATTATTATTATTATTATTATAATTTTTTGTTTTTTAATTTATTTGTTTAATAAAAGAGTATGGATTATCGAAGGAAATATGGTTTATTTATTTGTTAAGTTGGAAGAATTTTACAAAATCAAAACAAAAAAATGTCAACTCCGAAGCCGTCCACTCCGAGGTTTGTTCTGGCCTCGGAGTGGACTGTGAGCTTCGGAGTTGACCTTATATGCCATATTTAACATTATAATATTATAGCATACATATTATTAATTTAATAGAAATGGCGAGAACACAGTCTAAAGAAGAAAAAAGAAATAGGAAAACTAAATTGCAGCGACGTAGAAGATTAAAACTTAGAAATAACCCCAAGCATATGCCATAGAAAAAGCACAAGAGAGGGCAAGATGTAAGAGTCGTGTGGAGCATGGGAAAATAAAGAAAATTAAGGACTTGTCTAGGCGTGATAAAAAGGCAAAAAGGCAAATGTGGGCAGAAAGTAAGAGAAAATGTAGGGAGAAAGCTAACAAATTAATAGCAAATATTGCAGTTTACATGGAAGATACCTATTATCCCACCTCAAAGCCCAGTTATTGTAAAATAAAAAAAGACAGAGCGAGAGCATATAGAAGGATTGAGAAACTAAATATTGAGTTAGCAAAGTTGAGATAACGTCTTAATAAATATAAAACACGATACTATAGGGATAAAACGAATAGAAAAAAATGTGGTACACCGAATACCAAAGTCATTAATCTAATTCGAAAGTATAAAGTCCCTGACGAAGTTAAAAAAAAAGTTATTGTTTGGGGATGCTTTAGTCTCTCAAATAAATGCTAATTTAAATAATAAACAAGATAGCTTAAAGGCTAGAAAAATAGCCTCAGGAGAAATTATCAGAAAATACAGGTTATTGGAAAAAAAGAGATTTTTAAGTTATAAAACACAAAGAATAAAAAATGTCAAAAAAGGAAAACATGCGTTAAAACTGGAGGATTCAAGGCAAAGGGTTTCAGACTTTTTAGAAAGCGACGAGGCCAGTACACTTTGGCCAGGGAAAAGAGACGCCATATCGAGACGTGGAATAAAGAAACAAAAAAGGCTTTTAAATAAGTCGCTCAAAGCTTTACATAAAGACAGAAAAAACAAAACAGTGTTAACAGTTATTCTTTATTTTGTAGACTGCGATCATTTTGGATAATCCATTCCAATATCAACAAAAGAGATACTTGCCTATGCTCAACCTGTGAAAATGTTGAATTGATGGCAGAAAAATTAAAAATTATAAACATTGTGACTGCAAATTCCGAAGAAAATTTGTGTCAAATATTGTGTTGTGAGCCGAGACTAGAAAGTTGCCTTGAAAGGACATGCACAAATTGCTTTAATAAAAATTTGTTATTTAACGAGTTTTTAGGCCAAGACGATACCACATATTGGAAGTGGATAACAAGAACAGAGACTATTCTTAGAGCTGGGAAACAAAAAGAATGTAAAAAGACAATAAAAGCTAAATTGAGATGTACAAAACAAGAACTAGTTGGTACGCTTTCCAAGTCATCAGTTATGTTTATGCAGCCTTTGGCTAACAGATAATAATATTTATATACTCGACAGATTAAAAAGTCAGTTAGATTTAAATGAAGTAGCTGTACTTATGGATTTCTCCGAGAACTACGTATGTAAATATCATAGAGGATCCAAACTATGCATTTTGGCGGCTCTTCAATTTTGAAATTGAAAATAAGACACTCCATTTTATGGCATTAAAAAGAGCGTGCAATACGGTCCTGTCTAAATAGTGTATCTGTCATTGGTTTTTTACCGTTAATCCATATACTAAAAATAAATAAATAAAGAAAGTAACCGAAATTTTACAAATTTTTTAGAGGTTTAAGAAGTTTTTACCTTTAATTTATTCTTTCGGCTTACATAATAAATAATTGTGCACATGCACGGGCATAAATTAAAAAAAAATTGAAGCCTGTATTGTCCTTATCTTGAAGTTATTTTAAAAAAGTTATTTGAAAAATCTCTTTATTTTAACGAGTTCGATGGGCCCTTAAAAAAGAAGTATTAACTTAGGAATCACCCTGTATAGACAAAACACTTTTATTATTTTCTTAATTAAGATCATAATAAAAACAGCCGGCTGCTTGCCCTTTTGTCACGAGAAAGAGATAAAGTGTTCTTTTATTTATCTACTTACATAAGTATTTTATAATTCATCTTGACAAACGAGAAACAGTCTGTAATCCAAAAATAAATAGCATTTTAATATTAAACAGTATTTACTCTATAAAATAGTTTCCGTTTTCTTCAAAATGTTACTATTTGTAATAAAATGGCAAAAGTATTAGTGTAAAGCCACAAAAACTCTGTTATTAGGGAGTTTTTGCCACCAGAAAATGCGGCCACGCAAACGCTAAACTGAAGAGGTTTGCGTGGTGTTTCCAAAACAGCTTTTGCAATTGTGCGCTAAACATTGTACAAGGATTTTACGCAAACCACTAAAAGGAAAATTTTACCAGAAATTTTGTATTTGTAGCACGCAAACTATAAGTGTGTACAATTTTGGTTTAAGTAAATTAGCAAGTTATGATGATTCTACAAAAAACAGAATTACACAATTAAATTAATGAGAGTTACCGTGTATGTTATATAAGACCCGAAAGACAGTGGTAAAGTGATAAAAGGGCGCATCTGTTAACGTAGGAATGTAAACACCTTTTAACAAACAGATGTCAACATTTTTACCATAATTTTGCCAATCATGGGCGCCAGGTTAAAATACGGGGGGGGGGGGGGGGCAAAAGCGAGCGTTCTTGTAAATACACACTTAATTTAAAAGTCCTGTTCATTTACAACTTACACCACATAGAAAATGGCAGTAGCCAGCGGGGGTGGTCGCCTCAGTGGCGTAGGCAGCATTTTGTGGCGGGGGAGGGGCAACAACAGGGTGCTATAACAAAATATCTGTTCGTTATGTATATGCGCGGGGCTCTAATCACACGCTGATCAAAAGGGCGGGGAGACAGTCGCGCCCCCTGGCCCCCACCTGGCTACGCCACTGATCTGCCTCTACCTGGCGACACCCATAACAAACCTTAAGTGACTATAGATAACAGGTCGATCCGTCGATCGCTCTGTCATGGCGGTCATAAAGGGTATAAACATTGAGTTGTGATAAAAAGAAATCCTGATTTTTATAATAATAAAAAGATGTCCACTAAAGTACGCGATTGGCACGATTTCAAGTATAATATTTTAACATATTCGACATTGTCAAGCGAAATGTTTATAAGCTCTATAATGGTTTCAATTTTTTTCGCTGGGGGTTAGATCAGTTGTTGTTCGCGAATATGGACAAGAAAAATGACAGGGATATTATTTTTTAGTCGAGGCAATTTTTTTCTATCTGCAGTCTTAAAAACGAATGGAATGTTAAAAGTTGTGAAGAAGAGATCGCTTAATCGTACAGCATAAAATCGTGGTGTGGTTTGTACTGTCGTTTGAAGCAACCCTGCCAGCGCTTGTTTAATAGAATCCTGAAACCGACGTTGCCGTAATCCAAATTTTTCCTGTGCCAATGACCTACACCCTACAATCTTTCAGTCGTAACGAAAGTCGTACTTAAGAGTCCAAATGCAGCTTAGGGACTTTTTGAAGGTCTTGCTGATTGCTGGCAAACCCATTTAATTTGACAGCAATATTTTTTACATAAATAAGAAGGTTACAGTGGAGGGCCAGTTAAACTAAATTTAAGAAAGCTAACATGCAAGCAAGCTCCTAAGAAAATTAGATGTAGATACGACTTTTTTGTACGCGCCTATACGTGTCATAAACGAACTGGTGATTTGAAGCGTCAGATACAGGCATTTCAAATAAAATACCACTGGATGCATAGTAATAGTCACTGGTGTATTTAGGTTAAGTGCCGCCCCGGGCTACTTAAATCTGGCTGCCCCTCCGTCAGCATTTCTTCACATTTTACATCAAAGTGAAGACATATTTGCTGCCCCTACAAGTCTGCCGCCCTGGGCAATAGCCCAATCAGCCCATACGTAAATATGCCCCTGGTAATAGTAATGAAATGAATGATAGAGGTCATTTTATGATTAAACTCAGCGTTGCAACATTTGACAATCACAGATGACATCAACAGCTGATATTGGTTCCTTCGAAAAGTCCCTAGATCAGTAGTGGGTTGGTAGTGGTCATCAAGCTGACATGACAGGTTGTGTCGTTTTATTTTCTTTTGATTTTGGTATTTTGTGTTTGTGATGTTAGTGTTTCCGTGGGTGTTTTTTCTATAGTGAGTATTTTAATCATTTTACTTTTCGACTTTGTAGATTTCGGAGACTAGATTTTATTGGTGGTTATTATTTAAGTTATACGGTGAGTACAAGTCCGGTTCTGTCTTTTACCTAACCTCTAAACGTAAAATAGACCAGACTTCAACAGGGTGCCATAGATGACAAGTGACGTGGCCACCATATTACGATATCTAAGAAAACGTTTACTATACCTATTAGTTACAACTATGGCTGTGTTTAGCTGATCATCAGCGGTCTCAGCAGCTGGTTGGATTTGGCAGCGACCACATGATTACTTATATCAAATTTGAAGACATGTAACATGTCATCTGTCAAATTTGATCAACTGCTGAGACCGCTGAAAATCGGCTGAATGCAGCCAATGATAAATTAATTCTTGCAAGAGGACTTGACAACGTAGCGGGGTGGTTTACAACATTAATTTATCGATCGACGATCGAAACGAAAGCCGAACAGTCGAACTTAGCCGAAGGGCAAATGTCAATTTTTTCATGCAATGGAATCAGCTGATGTGTATATTATGATTTGTGATTTGTTCTTTTCTTTTAAAAAAAAGTACTGTATTTGTTATAGTGACGGAATATTTCCATGCCTTATATATTAAGAAAGGAAGAATCTGGGACTGTTTCTCTGTTTAGTTACGAATAAGAAATCAAACGCATAATGTGTAGTGTGTAGGTGAGGTGAAAATATCACCACAAGTTCCTATAAATTTTTTTCCTATGAGCCCTCCTTGTGGAGATACGGGCCCCTAAAGGACGCCAATGGAATTTAATTTTTTCTAAATAACTTTTAAATCGCCCGGTAGATTTCGATAATTTTTTAGTATGATATATTTTAAGATAGGCCCTTAAAAGTACTGCTGTAGAAAGCGTTGTAGCTTATTCAGAGTTTCAGGGACGGACTAGCTCAAACACACATAACCAAATTTTTTTTACACCCTGTACAATATGGACACGAAAACCATTTTTTTAGATACTATGTACCTTTTACTAAAAATAAAGTACTCTTCGTTGAAACCGCTAAAATCAATGGTTTCCGAGAAAAATCATCTTAAACGCAGTAGTACCTTCGACGTGGATAATTTCTAATACTGCAAAAAAAATACTGAAAAAGTGCAGTAGACCTTTTTTTCAAAATGTGTACAGCTTTTGCAATCTGTTAATTTGAAATTAAACAAATAATGCACCATAAAGATCGTTCACGTTATAAGTTGTACAGAGTGTTACGAAATTATGAGTAATTGCACAACTATTACGTTTTATTGCTCATAATTAAGTTCTAGATAAACTTTAACAAATAATATTTAATCATAATAAATTTTCAACACTATAACATTAGATCATATCAAATTTTCCACATGGGCGCCTCCAATCTGAACGCACTTTCTTAGTCTACGAATAGACTGCCGCTGAACTTGAAAAAATATGCCTGGTTTGCTTCGGATATTATTGGAATGGTATGCTATTCTTGCAAGTAATTCTTCCCGATTATTTACCGGCGTAGAGTAGACGAGATTTTTCAAGTGACCCCATAAATAAAAATCTAGGGGGTTTAGATCTGGGGATCTAGGGGACCACGAAACTGGGCCCCGGCGACCTATCCAGCGATCAGGAAATGTGTTATCCAAATGTTCTCTCACTAAAATATCAAAGTGAGGTGGAGCACCATCGTGCATAAACCACATTTGTCTTCTAGATTCAAGGGGTACATCTTCCAACAATTCATTTAGGTTTTCTTGAAGGAACTGCAGATACCCTGCACCATTTAATCTGTGTTGTAGGACGAATGGTCCAATTAAGCGATTACCCAGAATTCCAGCCCACGCATTTACATGGAATTTTTGCTGATGCTTCGTTTGGATTGTCGCGTGAGGATTTTCTTGATCCCATACGTGGAGATTATGTGAATTAATTACGCCATTTCTTCCAAATCCTGCTTCATCTGTAAATAGTATGTTGGTTACAAAATTATTAGTTTCCCTTTGTTTTTGGAGAAACCAGTTAGCGTAACAAACTCTCGCTGGATAATCATCAGCGGTCATGGCATGAACTTTCTGAATATGAAAAGGATACAAAAGTTTTAGGACTAGATCGACAATTGATTTAGTGACATGAAGTTGGTTTGACAACGTTCTTACGCTAGTCGATGGGTTCTCGGCAACAGCATCCAATATTCTTTCTTCCATTTCAGGGGTCCGTACGGTTCTCTGACCACCCTCACCACCACGCTTGGGTAAAAACTCCCTAAAAGGAAGATATGAATTTGCAAACAAAATTAACTCACAGTTTTTCTTTCTTACCAGTTTCTCGCAAACGGCGATCAATATTTATAAATGTTTTCCTGTCAGGTAAAATTCTATTTGGAAAAGCTTGACCATAAAGCCTTCTGGCTTCTGATGAATTACTTAAAGCTTGACCATATATGAGATGCATGTCAGCATATTCTTGAAAGGTGAACTCCATAATTAAATTTATCCTTAACTGATTGAAAACTCAAGTGATTTCTACTTGACAGTACCAGAATAAATATGGCAATTATTTTTCCTTTTTTTTTCCATGGCTTGCTCTTTTTTTAAAATAAAAATGCATCAAAAGTTTAGCGGCAGTCTATTCATAGACCAAAAAAAAATGCATCGAAGTTGGTAGGAGCGGCATGTGGAAAATTTTATACGATTACATATTAATTTTTAAAGCTCATTTAAATTGTTATTATTTTTAGTAAAAGTTACATAGTATAGAAAAGCGGGCAATAAAACTTAGTTGTGCAATTACTCATAATTTCGTAACACTCTGTACAACTTATAACGTGAACGATCTTTATGATGCATTATTTGTTTAATTTCAAATTAACAGATTGCAAAAGCTGTACACATTTTGGAAAAAAAATGTCTACTGCACTTTTTCAGTATTTTTTTGCAGTATTAGAAATTAACCACGTCGAAGGTACTACTGCGCTTAAGATGATTTTTCTCGGAAACCATTGATTTTAGCGGTTTCAACGAAGAGTACTTTATTTTTAGTAAAAGGCACATAGTATCTAAAAAAATGGTTTTCGTGTCCATATTGTACAGGGTGTAAAAAAAATTTGGTTATGTGTGTTTGAGCTAGTCCGTCCCTGAAACTCTGAATAAGCTACAACGCTTTCTACAGCAGTACTTTTAAGGGCCTATCTTAAAATACATCATACTAAAAAATTATCGAAATCTACCGGGCGATTTAAAAGTTATTTAGAAAAAATTAAATTCCATTGGCGTCTTTTAGGGGCCCGTATCTCCACAAGGAGGGCTCATTGGAAAAAAAATGAATAGGAACTTTTGGTGTTATTTTCACCTCACCTATACACTGCCTAAATTTTGCCACATACTCCTTGGACACCCTGTATATGTGAAGAAATATTGATCCGGGAGTACATCCATTCGTTTGTTAAATTCCTATTGGAATCTGGCAGCCGTTTCGCCAAGGCCTCACTTGGCATTATCAATGCTTACTCGTTGCTGTCAAGTCGTAAACTGATATATAATATATATATATATATATATATATATATATATATATATATATATATATATATATATATATATATATATATATATATATATAAGGGATGTGTATTCGTGACTGAATAGTTAGAAAAAAGGATTTTTTTCTTGGGTAGCAGTCAAAATGCAGGTGGCCAATTAATTAATTCTTTATTGCTTAGTCGAGCTTTCGAGTTTCAATTTACCCCTTCTTCAGGACACACTACAAAAGTTACAAAACACATTGTCAGGAAACACAGTTCCCATACAATCAAAAATTTTATTTTAAAAAAGGAATACAAAAATACTTCGCAGAAATGTTGCTAAACATATTTACGACATTCTACAATTAAAAAACTTTAAAAAATTGGTTCAAGATTGGCGATGATTGTCGAATAATTAATTACTACATTTTGGTTGCTGGATGATGAATGAGCAACAGCTGGTCATTTAAAAATTGATTTGACGTTTGACAGAACCACGAATGTTAGGTTGTGTTCAAACTCGAAATAAAGCGCGGCGAATTTAAAAAATTTTTAAGAAAATTTTTATACTGAAAAATGATGTCCTGCGCATTCACCAACAGTGGAAAACGCAAAAGGTATGTAAGAACAATGTGGAAATACAAAAAACTTTTCTAAAAAATATAATGTTCACACAAAAGAGAAAAGAAAAGAAAACTAGATAGATGTGTCTTCCTGTAAGGAACTGAATTTTTCTTTATGTAATTTGAGTAAGAAGGAATAAATAGTGCTGAGGTTTTGGATATCTGTTTTCTTATTCATGCAGTGGTCGGCGCCATGAATGTGTACCATTTCTAAGAACAGTCTTTTGTAATAGTTATTGGATTTTGCCAGAACTTTAGGTTCAGCAAATCTCATTTGGTGGCCTTCTTTTATTACATGTTCAGCCAATGCACATGAAGGCACCGACCTCCTGCAGTCACTCTTGTGTGATATAACGCGGTTATATAAGTTTCTGGATGTTTGACCAATATATACATCCTCACAATTATTACAAGAAATCTGATACACAACATTCCAATTCTCTTTTGTGGTGAGGGGTGTTTTTGTTCTAGTATACAATTGTGAAACCGTCTTCACTTGTTTCTTTGCAAACCTAACATCGGTGCACTCAAATAATTTTATTAATTTTGGAGTGAGATTCTCTATATACGGTAAAGTACAATAGAAAGTCGGAACAGTGGTGCTTTGATTAGCATTATTGTCATTATGCCGTGATGGCGTAGGTTGTGTGTTTAGGGATGGTGGTTGACTGGGTCTATCAACAACATTCTCCGGTAATTGATAAGCTGTACTGTATAAGAATTTATTAATTAATTTAAGTGGATACGAGTTTTCCAACAGCATTGTTTGTAATAATTTTAATGAGGCTTGCCTATCTTTTGGATGTGTTAGCATGACAGCTCTACGTTTCATGCCTAAAATTAAATTGATTTTCATCTTCATAGGATGGTATGACTTAAAGCTTATAAATCTATTGGAAGCCATAGGTTTTCTGTACCAAACAGTACTGAGAACATTGTCATCAGACCGTTTTATTTTCATGTCTAGGAAAGGAATACTTTGGTCACTTTCCTCTTCGACAGTGAATTGTATGTGACGATTGTAAGTGTTGAACATTTCCAGAGTTTCATGAATTCTATTTTGAGGTACAGATAAAATGAGGTCATCAACATACCTTTTCACAAAAGGAATGTAGTAAGGTAAATACTGTAAGCAATCTCGTATCAGGTCATCAAGAACATAATTTACTAAAATCGGAGATATGGTTGAGCCCATAGGTGTACCGAAAATTTGTTTGTAATATTCACCATTAAACACACAGAAATTAGAATCAAAAATGAAAGTTAATAATTTTTCCACCGTTCGACAATCTAGTGCACAATAAGGAGAAATTTTATCCCAGTTATTTTTTATGCTTTCTAAGAGAGCTTCCAATGGTAGGTTTGTGAACAAGGATACAACATCAAAACTCACCAATACATAACCATCAGGTAGTTGGAAATTATTAATGTAAGTACTAAAGGAAAAGGAATCTCTAACATAAAACTCATTTTGAACATCATAGGCAGTGGTTAAAATGTTAGTGACATATGTCGCCAACGAGTTATTGGGGCAGTTAATTGAGGAAACAATGGGCCTCATAGATAAAGTAGGCTTGTGTATCTTAGGCAAAGTGTATAACCTAGGTGCTACCGAGTTGTAAGAGGTCATTGCCCTTGCAGTGTCAGCATCAATATGATTATTCTCTTTAAGGCTTTTTATTAAATTATTAGCTTTTGTTTGTAATGTGCTTGTGGGATTATTATTGAGCTTTTTATAATATTGTGGATCTTGTATTAAATTTAGAGATTTAGACGTATAATCTTCTTTATACATGACCACTGTAACATTGCCCTTGTCACTGTTGGTAACATATACCTCAGTGACAAGGGCAATGTTACAGTGGTCATGTATAAAGAAGATTATACATCTAAATCTCTAAATTTAATACAAGATCCACAATATTATAAAAAGCTCAATAATAATCCCACAAGCACATTACAAACAAAAGCTAATAATTTAATAAAAAGCCTTAAAGAGAATAATCATATTGATGCTGACACTGCAAGGGCAATGACCTCTTACAACTCGGTAGCACCTAGGCTATATACTTTGCCTAAGATACACAAGCCTACTTTATCTATGAGGCCCATTGTTTCCTCAATTAACTGCCCCAATAACTCGTTGGCGACATATGTCACTAACATTTTAACCACTGCCTATGATGTTCAAAATGAGTTTTATGTTAGAGATTCCTTTTCCTTTAGTACTTACATTAATAATTTCCAACTACCTGATGGTTATGTATTGGTGAGTTTTGATGTTGTATCCTTGTTCACAAACCTACCATTGGAAGCTGTCTTAGAAAGCATAAAAAATAACTGGGATAAAATTTCTCCTTATTGTGCACTAGATTGTCGAACGGTGGAAAAATTATTAACTTTCATTTTTGATTCTAATTTCTGTGTGTTTAATGGTGAATATTACAAACAAATTTTCGGTACACCTATGGGCTCAACCATATCTCCGATTTTAGTAAATTATGTTCTTGATGACCTGATACGAGATTGCTTACAGTATTTACCTTACTACATTCCTTTTGTGAAAAGGTATGTTGATGACCTCATTTTATCTGTACCTCAAAATAGAATTCATGAAACTCTGGAAATGTTCAACACTTACAATCGTCACATACAATTCACTGTCGAAGAGGAAAGTGACCAAAGTATTCCTTTCCTAGACATGAAAATAAAACGGTCTGATGACAATGTTCTCAGTACTGTTTGGTACAGAAAACCTATGGCTTCCAATAGATTTATAAGCTTTAAGTCATACCATCCTATGAAGATGAAAATCAATTTAATTTTAGGCATGAAACGTAGAGCTGTCATGCTAACACATCCAAAAGATAGGCAAGCCTCATTAAAATTATTACAAACAATGCTGTTGGAAAACTCGTATCCACTTAAATTAATTAATAAATTCTTATACAGTACAGCTTATCAATTACCGGAGAATGTTGTTGATAGACCCAGTCAACCACCATCCCTAAACACACAACCTACGCCATCACGGCATAATGACAATAATGCTAATCAAAGCACCACTGTTCCGACTTTCTATTGTACTTTACCGTATATAGAGAATCTCACTCCAAAATTAATAAAATTATTTGAGTGCACCGATGTTAGGCTTGCAAAGAAACAAGTGAAGACTGTTTCACAATTGTATACTAGAACAAAAACACCCCTCACCACAAAAGAGAATTGGAATGTTGTGTATCAGATTTCTTGTAATAATTGTGAGGATGTATATATTGGTCAAACATCCAGAAACTTATATAACCGCGTTATATCACACAAGAGTGACTGCAGGAGGTCGGTGCCTTCATGTGCATTGGCTGAACATGTAATAAAAGAAGGCCACCAAATGAGATTTGCTGAACCTAAAGTTCTGGCAAAATCCAATAACTATTACAAAAGACTGTTCTTAGAAATGGTACACATTCATGGCGCCGACCACTGCATGAATAAGAAAACAGATATCCAAAACCTCAGCACTATTTATTCCTTCTTACTCAAATTACATAAAGAAAAATTCAGTTCCTTACAGGAAGACACATCTATCTAGTTTTCTTTTCTTTTCTCTTTTGTGTGAACATTATATTTTTTAGAAAAGTTTTTTGTATTTCCACATTGTTCTTACATACCTTTTGCGTTTTCCACTGTTGGTGAATGCGCAGGACATCATTTTTCAGTATAAAAATTTTCTTAAAAATTTTTTAAATTCGCCGCGCTTTATTTCGAGTTTGAACACAACCTAACATTCGTGGTTCTGTCAAACGTCAAATCAATTTTTAAATGACCAGCTGTTGCTCATTCATGATCCAGCAACCAAAATGTAGTAATTAATTATTCGACAATCATCGCCAATCTTGAACCAATTTTTTAAAGTTTTTTAATTGTAGAATGTCGTAAATATGTTTAGCAACATTTCTGCGAAGTATTTTTGTATTCCTTTTTTAAAATAATTCACATTGGTAAGTTTTTAAAATAAAATTTTTGATTGTATGGGAACTATGTTTCCTGACAATGTGTTTTGTAACTTTTGTAGTGTGTCCTGAAGAAGGGTTAAATTGAAACTCGAAAGCTCGACTAAGCAATAAAGAATTAATTAATTGGCCACCTGCATTTTGACTGCTACCCAAGAAAAAAAATCCTTTATATATATATATATATATATATATATATATATATATATATATATATATATATATATATATATATATATATATATATATATATATATATATATATATATATATATATATATATATATATATACAGGGTGTCCCACGACGAACTGCCGCGATCGATTATGGAAAAATTATAAATAGCAAAGATCTGAAAATTTGGTAACATACTAATGTCAATGGGGGCAATTCGGCTAAAATATTTTCAAAATGGTGGCACTTCCGGTTGTACCGGAAGTAGATATCAACTTGCTTATTTTAAATGGAACACCCTATATATTATTTCATTTTCGGATTTTACGTAAAATTCTAATCGCATTTCATGTATAATCTCCTATACCTAACTCTAACCGTTTTTGACATATTTCAAATTTTATGCCAAAAATGACGTTTGCAGGCCGAAAAATAATTATCGATTTTACCTACATGAATGCCTTTATGATTTAATTGGGGTTGGTTTCCTTGTGGAAGGGGATCTACTTTAGTAGACTGTGTTGATAATTTGGTAATAAATAAATACAGGGTGATCAAAAACTAACATTAAAAATGAAATTGAAAAAATCGTTAAAAGTCATTTTTTTCAAATGGAAGCCCCCTATTTTTATAATTTTACCCTACTCAGCATTAAAAATAAGGGTAACTTTGTATAAGGTTGTCTATTCCGAAAATCGATAGTTTTAGAAAAAATGGCAGTTTAACATTTTTCTATTGTAAAAATCATATACGGTTTTCAAGTTTTGTTATTAGTTGGCCATGACCGCAAGGCGCGGACAAAAAAAAACACTCGAGCACTACAGAAATGTCATTATTTCTTGCCATTTGACAATTATTGATAATAATCATGCCAGGTCGATTAAATTATACAAACGAAGATTATTTAAATTTGTTTATTATCTATGGGGAATGTAACAAAGTTTTATCAAGAACATGCGAGACATTTGCTGACAGATATCCAGATAAACAGAAACCATCACGGAACAGTGTTAAACGAATAATGGAAAATTTCAAAAATTTTGGCATTGTTAAGGCAAAAATGCATAAAAGAAAACCCATTCTCAATGATGAAAATGTCGAAATTGCAATTTTGGGATATTTTGCGGCATATCCTATGACAGCATTAAGACAAGTGGCTCTACAAACAGGAATCTCAAAGAGCTCAATCCATAGAATTCTGTTGAAAGCTCATGGTGGAAATTTTGAACATTTATTAAAATAAGTTGTTTTCCTGAATTTTTGAAATTTTCCATTATTCGTTTAACACTGTTCCGTGACGGTTTCTCTTTATCTGGATATCTGTCAGCAAATGTCTCGCATGTTCCTGATAAAACTTTGTTACATTCCCCATAGATAATAAACAAATTTAAATAATCTTCGTTTGTATAATTTAATCGCCCTGGCATGATTATTATCAATAATTGTCAAATGGCACGAAATAATGACATTTCTATAGTGGTCGAGTGTTTTTTTTGGCCGCGCCTCGCGGTCATGGCCAACTAATAACAAAACTTGAAAACCGTATATGATTTTTACAATAGAAAAATGT
>OZ020190.1:74037186-74222475 GCA_963971165.1 Philopedon plagiatum
ATAGCTTACTAGTTAATGTAGGTTACGTGCTACTGTTGACAATTAAGACAAAATAGTTTGCATTTTGAAAGTTTATTATTATTTCACGACAGATAATCCATGCAAAGAATTTTATATATTTTCAGTACTGAACTGATGTACTGAAGTTATAAGAAAGTAATAAACTGAGGACCAAGTAGGAATTTATTCTTACCTTGACAGTAATTCTGAATTATTAAAACTGATTTTTTTTAATTTCTTGTTTATTTTTAAAAATTGCCTCGCTGACGCGCCACACTTAAAAGTTTTAGGAGCCTAAGCCCGAGCTTTCTAGGCTTTTTGGATAATACGCTCCTGTATAGGGCGGACAACTTTAGAAAATTTAACTTAATATTTATAATATATTATAATGTTTTTCACATATATAGCTCTGTCCGCTGGCAAAACTATATGCACTTTTTATTTATTGTTTCATCAGAGTATTTATCCATTTTAACATATTAAATCTTATTTATTCTTATCTAATTATCATTTTTTAGTGTTCCTTGAAATGGAATCACTTCCATTTCAAGAACACTAAAAACGTCCGTCTGTCAGAGGGGATTTTCTCTGAAACTGTTCAACGTAATCATTTGAAATTTAGCACAGAGATAGATTGTGGTGGACCAATTATAGACGTGAAGTATAGGAAGTTAAATTTCGATTCTGGGGGTTAATTTAGGGTGGCAAATTGGGAAATGGAAATTTTTTTCAAGGGCATTGTGTGGGGAGCCTAATGAATTAACGAATTAAACAATATTTATAATATATTTTCTATGCATTTTTGAAATATTTTTCGGAAAAAACGTGTAAAAATTGTTGTCCCCCACCACCCTTATCACTTATCACCAGAAGGAGCGTTTAGAAAAATCTGACAAAAAATCATGAACATTGAGAATTAGCTGTACCTAGATTAAACCAAAATTATCAGGATTGAACAATTCTACGCGATCAATTGTCATAAATAATTTAATTGTTTATTTCCTTAGAACTGCTGAATTATTGGTTTTAGAAAAAAAGATTTTCGACAAAAAATATTTCTCACCATGTAAAGAACAACTTTTGTGCTTACACGATTCTCAAAATTTGTAATTTGGCCTATTCAGCTCCGCGCACACACGATGTGATACGGCGTTGGTGCTGTCGGCGGCTGGTAGCGCGGCAGATGGGCGGAGGTCGGGCGGCCGAGGTTTGCTCAGGTTAAGTAGGGAGCACGGAACACTAATTGTGCAAGTATAGCTTGCACTGGACCGATTTTTTTTATTTTTATTTCTGTTCCGTGAAAGGCAGATTTTTTGTATCCTTTATAAGTTACGCAGTGTGAAAATAATAATATATATAAAACAAATTTAAGCTCTATTATTTTCCTCTTTACCTATAATTTCTTACATCTGTCTCACCTGTAATTTTTTTCTAAATAACTTTTAAAATGTAGCAAACCCATTTTGATGTAGATTACATTATTTAGCTGTAAATCGGTAAAAGCTAAAGTTGATATAATATAATATATAATCTACTTAGAATTTTGTTAGCTTAAAAATCCACCATTACCAGGTGTAAAGGGTAGAATTAAATTTTGATATTCATGTAATTTTTTAAGCAATGATTTATTTCATTACTATTATTTTTGTCGACTTTAAAACAATTTTTCAAGTATAAAAAATGAAAATAAATATAATATTTAAAAAGAACCAAATCTATTTGGGTGTCTTTATTAATTTTAATATTTTGAATGGATATTTTCTCCAGAGTCTATTTTAATATTTTTTATTAGCTAGTATGCCATGGAAAATATAAGGTTCTAAAATAAATTTGACCAATGCGTACCAGTGTCTTACTTAAGGTGGACACAAGCTAATAGCTCGGTTAATTATGGAATTTCATTTTTGGCGTGTTGATGCAGTCACAACGCACATTTCCACTGTTTTAAAATTTTTTCTACCTCATAGACGTACGTTTTCATAGTGGTTAAAAGAAAATTATTTGATGTGCTTTGGGACCCTTTTAATTAAAAAAAAATTAGATATGAATTTGCTACCTCCTGAAACCCGAATACGACGCTTGACAGAGTTGCGTCAACATGGGCTTTAAGCTTTTTGTTTAACGCTATATTTTAACGTTGAAAGTTGTGTATTTTTCCATTTTTACCTAACATAAGGAGTTTTTTACATCTTTTTGTTTTTTATTGCCTTAAGTCTTTAACAACCCTAAGCAACACATTGACTTTAAGAGAAATTATAAGTAAGTAATAAAAAAGTATCAAAATTGGTAATAGATTTAAATATTAAAAATAAATAAATACGTTTTAGCATTTTAATAAAATCCTTCATTAAATGGGTGAAAATATAGTAGACTATTTAACCAGGCGATTCCAAACGTTTCGAGTAGTCAGTACACGTTGGTACTGACGACCGACGTTGGTACACGTTTCTAAAAAACATATTGTTGAAAATCAGCGACCAACATTTAATGCTAGTCGCCAAGAAATGAGCCGCTGAAATTTAACCATAGCGTTTTTAAAAACGTGTGCAAATGGATTCGCCAGCGACTCAAGAACTAACCATTTGCAGGCCCTTGTTTCAATAAAATTGATGCCATACAGAAAAAATTACGCAAAATCTCATTTAAAGTGTGGATGTTACAGATAATTATTATAATGTGTCGATTATACTACGCCGTTAAATATTACGATAAAAAGTTTGTCTCGCATTTTTTCAGTGTCAGGTAAATTTAAACAAAAATAACATGGTAATTTTGATAACTAGAACAGAATAGTTTTGATAGGAATGTTTGATTGAAAAACTTTCATTCGAACACTTTTCAGACATTCCTTTAGGGTCCAAGAACTAGTTCTAGTTTTAGTGAAATTTTAACGAGATAAATTGTTTTAGGAGCAGAAAAAGTTACACCTTCGTGTCTGTAAGTTTAGCTCAGAAACAAACGAAAACATGCTCTTTAAATAGAAAACCAAGAATATCAAAAACTCCTAATATTATACTAAATTAAAGAAAAACACTTTAATATTTGTAGAATGAGAATTTAGAGTTCTCTAAACCACCTGAAGATGCCTTATATAATAAGGACTAAACAAATGATGGTAAAACAAGCTATTCTCCGGACTATATGTCCCTCCGAGTGCTGGATTACATACCAAAATTTGCCGTATTTTCTTCTAACAGAGTTAGATTGTAAAATACGTTTTCAGAATGCAAGAAACTACCAGGAAGAAGGAAACTTTTTCTTTAGTTAGGATGTCGTCACCTGCAGACCAGTTTCGAACTCTTTAGTTCTCATCAGTACAAGCTAGACATAGGCGCTGCCTATGTCTTACTGCTTATACAGTTCGACATCACAGCTTCAAAAGGATTTACTTTTTCCGAAGGAAGGTATGTTCGTCTATCTTGTACTGATGAGAACTAAAAGTTTCCTTCTTCCTGGTAGTTTCTTGCATGTTTGAAGAAAATACGGCAAATTTTGATATGTAATCCAGCGCTCGTAGAGATATATAGTCCGGAGAGTAGCTTGTTTTACCATCATTTGTTTAGTCCTTATTATATAAGGCATCTTCAGGTGGTTTAGAGAACTCTAAATTCTCATTCTACATATTTACGTGTACACCTGACAAGTGACAAGTAGACTTCATTCAACTTTAATATTTGTTATATTACTCTTGCGCTTAATTTTTGACCACGCCTCTGTACAATATACGAACTTAAGCATAATCTCGACACCATTAGTGGACATCCCTCTAAATGTGGGCAATATCTCTTTTGTTTAGACTTGGTAATGTTTCGTGTTAGAGCGTGACAACAATTTAGCAAAAATAAATTTTAAAAAAGTTCTACTGCTGTAACATACATTAGTAATAAGAGTATCTATTATCTATTTTTATCGTTTTCTTATCATATAAAAAACTGTACAAATAAAGTTACAGACCCCTATATCAAAGCGTTCACCGATCTTATACACATATGTACATTTTCGGAGCCCCAATCGTAATTTCAGCAACTACTTTAAAACATGAAATAATCATAAAAGTAAATTATTTACACACGCGTAAATCTTCCGTATTATTGGCCTCCTTACCTTGTTGCCATATTTCAGAGGCATAATAGTACGGAGAGCATGTGGAGGCAAATTCGTCAGTACCATTAATTAAAGTGTATATGCGTATAAAACGGTGGCGCCCCGTAGATAAAATATCGTGAACTGCATTGTATAACTGTACATGTATATCGACCCAAAAAGCCTCCGAACAAAAATTTGTGAAACTTGTTCTGCTGACTTAAATCTACAAATAAATCCATTATACACGCAAATTCGCTTTGGCCTCCGATTTTGCGAATGCGCCTCCGATTTTGGAGGCGTGTTCTATGAAAGCATATATATTTTGCATATATATATATATATATATATATATATATATATATATATATATATATATATATATATATATATATATATATATATATATATATATATATATATACATCCCGCTATCTTCCGGGCGTCCTTTCATAATTCGTGCTCTGAGCGTCCACCAAAAATTTCCCAAGCAATCCCGACTATACCGAGTGAATATTTTTTATTTTTGAACTGTAGGTGTCGTTAAGAGCATTTAGGATTTAATTTTTGAAGTAATTTTTTTTTTAATTTTTACATTACCGATTTCCCGGCGTCCTTTCTTAAAACCACTTACGAGCGTCCAAAATATACAGAAAAACTTTTAAATTCCGGCCACCTAGCGTCCTATTTGTATATTATTCTTTTACCGAGTCCACTATTGAGCGCCCGGCCATGTAGCCAGATTAAAATGGTACTCTTATAGTACTGCTAGAGTTAATTGACATATATAAACTTCATGTCCCAAGTCTACGCCACCCTATTGGTCCACTGCGAATAAAATGGACTGTCGGTGTCGTCCTGACTACAAAAATTTCGAATATGCGGTTTTTGATGCGATCCGCTCGGGTAATTAGCTTTTTCAATTAGGTTTGGAAATACACTACGGTCTATTTTTTTTCCAACGTCAAAATGACATCTAGCTTACTGCGCAGACTCTGTAATACTTGCGATCATTCTGATCATATTATATAGTTAGCTAGGGAGATTATTTAAATATATGTACGCTCAGATTAATCATAAATAGTACAGGATCTTTACAAAGAGCGAAATGTAATTTTGACTTTTCCGTTTGAAAAAAAAACCGACTTTATATGATTTCATCAAAGTTTTCTGTTTCTATCTTATTTTTGTATATTGAATTTCGCTTTATTGTTTACTTAACAAAAACCTTCATTTAAAAAAAAATACATAGGTAGGTACTTAATATTTTCTTTTAATGTTATTTTAATTTCAGCTTTTATGTAAAACAATAATACATTTACAGTTCTAAGTACACACATATTTTCTATAAAAACATCTTCAACCCAAATTACCGTCTACTCCTCAAGAAAGGTACCACACAGTTGTTTATTCAGTAAGTATAGGTAAAATTTGTATACAGATTTTAAGAAAACCGTTCTGTAAACATGTATTGGAAAACGATTTGTTTTCCAGATACAGGGTGTCAAAAAATCAGTAATTATTAGTATCTGTAAAAAATATACATACTATGTTAGGAATAATAGAGACAAAGCTTTAAGGTAATTAGATTTCCAAAGGTAAACTAGTTACTAATAACAAAAAATACCACAGTACGCCATTGCTTTAATAAACTATTGTATATTTTTTTGATTAAGTAGGTATTTAAAAGTGTAACTTTTTTTGTTATTTTCGTATTTCGCTTTGTTTGAGAAGTATTTTTAGTGGAAGTGACACAATAAACAACTTCATATTTTCTTATTACTTTCAAATTTTTACCAGTTTTCATAAAATTCTATAAGTTTGGCAGAAACAGAACAAAACTACTACTGTTGCATATAACTGAATAACTTAAAAACTACGGTGTATGTTTATATATAACAGGCCGGTACTCTAAAGGAACTATTTAACAAAGGAAGGTTATTGATCGTTATAAAGGACTGTGAATAGCTGGGAATTCCGCAGGTCCATTTGGTCATTTAATAAGTTTATATTATGCTTATAAATTTCCCTGGAATAACCCACGTTTGCAAAGGTTTATTATGATGATCAGCAAACTGAAGGGTCAGAATGTCTTAAACTCAGTGGCGGCTGGTGAATTTTCAAAGTTGTATATCTCTGTTCCTACTTACAGGACCCGAACCAAATTTGGGGGTTTTAATAGTGAGGCCCCTGGGAATGTTTTGGTAAAGAAAAAAAAACATTTTGTAATTTGCGAAAAAAGGTTAAATTTTTGGTGTGCCCCTCCTAGGAAAAAAATGAGAACGTCTAGGTATTTATTTATTATTTTTTCTAAACAAATTTTATATCATTTTGTCGATAGTTTTTAAATTTTGAGAGAAAAAAATGTGTTAGTAGGAAGTTATGGTCATTTGAATTTTTTTAAGCCTAAAATAAAATTTAAGAAAAAATTCAAATGACTACATCTTCCTACTAACACATTTTTTTCTCTCAAAATTTAAAAACTGTCGACAAAATGATGTAAAATTTGTTTAGAAAAAATAATAAATAAAATACCTAGACGTGTTAATGTTTTTCTTAGGAGGGGCACACCAAAAATTCAACTTTTTTTCGCAAATTACAAAATGTTTTTTTTTCTTTACCAAAACATTCCCAGTGGGCTCACTATTAAAACCCCTAAATTTGGTACGGGTCCTGTAAGTAGGAACAGAGATATACAACTTTGAAATTTCACCAGCCGCCACTGCTTAAACTCCCAAAATTGCTGGGTGACAACGTTACCTTAATGTATATTGTACACCATAATGTCATAGTGCAGAGGTTAGTATATTTCTATAGTACACATAGTATAGGGGATGAAGAGAGAAAAACTTATACAGTGTTTAAACCTGTGCCGGAAATGTCTCTTACTTACTCTATTTAAGGACCATGGAAAATGCTGCAGCTATTGAAACATTCCTCGAATGCAGTACTTGATACTAAGTTGTATGATGCACAGAAACATCACAAAACAAAAGCAATTTCCCTTGAAATGGAATTCATATTGATATAATATAGGAGAGTAAAATAATTATTAAGTAAAAAAAAATCACAAAAACATTTACCCCGAAATAAAATTATTTAACTCACGGCTTTTAATAATTGATGTGAATCGAGCCTATTCAATAAAACTGGTATGCTAGATACTTCCGGCAGTTTTTGGGGAGGCGTACCAAGATATTTTTGAACATCACATCGAAACGATTAAAATTTTAAAAAAAAGTTTTCACATGGTAATGGTAAAATTTGACCCCATCTCACACCTTTCAAATAGGTATGCCAGACTCTTTCGGCCAAATAAAGCTGGTAAGCCAATTTTTTTCTGTTTAATTACAAAATTTCCTATCGAAGGTAATATAATTCTTTGAGATTCGTGATAATGGTAAAACATTTTTGCTTAGGTAATACTTTCGGCTTAATAAATCAACGCGTACCGAGCTCATTTTGTTCGTATGACTGTTAACTATCAATTTACATAAAAAAAAATTTGATTCCGTGATGACGGGACTTTCAGTGTCACCGGCTCCCGGACTATTAGGTACGGTATATAAAATTTTTAATAAACTGGGTTGATTCTGCAGTAGGTTCTTTATGACACATTTTTTAAATATTTTGTAAATAAAACTCTTTTGCTTTTTAATGTTTCAAGTTTATTATAGTATGACTCTACATATGTTTCGCCTTATTATGGCGTTTTCAAGAGTACTGATGTAGTAATACTAAAGTTAGGAAGGATCGTTTACAAATATATATACCTGATTTTATTACCTAATTGCTTTAAGATTCTTATTTTGATAAATTTTCGGGAGGTCCACGTCATAAAGATGATAAATATTTGTCAATTATTGGTGTGTTCAGGAACTTTTATTGGTCATTTGTACAGGTTGCTAAATTGTTTTTTAAAGATTTTTTAATTTCTAATTGTTCTAATAGATCTAGTCTTTTGCCATTATTTTCATGGTGAAGTAATTTAATATTATCTAAATTTATAAAATGATTGTTTTCTATACAATGGGAGGACATCCCAGAGTTTTTTATATTGTTTAAAATGGACGTTTTGTGTTCTTTTATTCTTGTTTTCACGCTTCTACCACTTTGGCCTACATATATAGCTCCACAATCGGCACAATTTATTTTGTAAACTCCCGATTTGTCTAATTTGTCAGTTTTGTCCTTATTGTTTACTAGTAGCTTGCCCAGGTTTAGTTTATTTACACATATAGTTCTACAGCCTAAATTATTTAATCTGTTACAAATATTATTGGTAAATTTAGAGGTATAGTTAATGAATTTAAAGTTGTTATTTTTTGGTGGACTTATACTATAAAATTCCTTTCTTAATAATTTTTTCTGTTTATTTTTTAACATATTATCAATTAGGCTTTCTTTGTATCCGTTTCTTTTTGCTATCTGTTTTATGACACATAGTTCTTTTTGAAAGTTTTCTTTGTTTAGTGGAACGGTGACTAATCTGTGTATGAAGCTGTGGAATGGAGACAATTTTATTTTCCATGACTGTTTTGATGTGTAATGTAATGTTGTATCTGTGGTTGTTGGTTTCCTATAAATGTCAAATTCTAGGTGGTTATTTATTTTTTTAATATTGATATCTAAGAAGTTTATTTCGTTGTTAACCCCTTTCTCCATTGTGAATTCAATATTTTTATGTAGTGAATTTATAAGGTCCAAAAACTGATCTAAATTTCTATATGTGCCATCCCAAATGCAAAAAACATCGTCTACGTATCTGTTCCAATAGAAAACATTTTTGACGAGAGGATTATCAGAACTAAAGATAGACTTTTCTAAGTTTGCCATAAAGATTTCTGACAATAAAGGAGGTCCACCTTTTTAAGTTATTGAAAATTGATTATTAAATTTTTAAATTATTAACATCCGGGAAGGTATGACCTGTCTCTAGACAATGTTTGGCGAAGTTTGAATTTTCTTTGTTCTTTGAATGAATAGATTTTATTAGGGTGTTTTCAGTGTGATTTGGTTCAGGTTTGGGTGTGTTCTGCAGGACTTTTTTAACTTTTCCATTGGTTAGATTTCAACCTGGCATATGGGTTAGTGACAATTCTACTTCACATACTAAAGTTTCTGTTACGTTAACTTAAAAACTTATAAACATGGAGGTACCAAATAACAGTACTTTAATACCCTTTGACGTCACTAACATGTTCCCCAACATCCCAAATTCAGACTGTATTAACATAATCAAAAACACACTAACAATAAAAAACGTAAATCCTGTCATAAAAAACGAAATGATTACTCTTTTTGACCTCAGCATGAAGGAAAACTATTTCCAGTATGATAAAAAATTTTATAAATAAAAAGATGGCTTAGCAATGGGTTCATCACTAAGTCCTCTTCTAGCTGAAATCGTCATGTCTAATTTGGAAGAAACTTTCAAAAACTGAATACGCAGAAAATATAAGTTACTGCTACAGATATGTAGATGACATTTTAGTATGTTTTACCGGTAATGATGCGGATTTACAACTAACTCTAAACACCTAAACAGTCTACATCATAAAATTAAGTTCACAATGGAAAAGGAAAAAAACCACAAAATTAATTTTCTGGATATTACATAACAAAACATAACAAAAAAGGACAAAGAATTCGCATTTGATATTTATAGAAAACCCACGTTTACAGACACAACAATTCCAAATCACTCAACACATCCCACTTCCCACAAAACGGCAGCTTATGATATGTCTAAGATACATAGAGCTTTCGCAATCCCTTTAAACGAAGACAGCCGTAAAAATGAATTAAATAATATAATTAAAATAGTCAAAAACAACGGGTTTAACTCAACCACAATAAATACATTAATAAACAAAAACAAATAACTATTAACCAAATATACCCACGTATAAAAACCAATGAAAAGTTTCAGTATGCTAAAATAACATATTTTGGTCCAATCTCTGATAAAATAGCACACATCATCTCAAAAAATAACAAAAGTAGCTTTTACCCCAGCACAAAAAATATCCCAATTACTTTTAAATGCCAAAAGTAAAACATCACCCCTTAAAAATTCAGGAGTTTATAGACTAAGTTGTAATGAGTGCAGTAACTCGTATATAGGCCAAACCGGGAGAAATTTTAGCGTTAGATTTAATGAACATAAAACATCTTTCTTGTTAAACAAAGAAAATTCAAACTTCGCCAAACATTGTTTACAGACAGGTCATACCTTTCCAGACGAGAATAATTTAAAAATTTTGTATATAGTTCCTAAAGGAAAAAAGCTTTATATTCTAGAATTGAAATTTCTAAGCATAACAGAAACCCTAATATTAAATGACCAAATAGACCTGTGGAATTTTCAGCTATTCACAGTCCTTTATAACGATCAATAACCTTCCTTTGTTAAAAAGTTCATAAACACCGGTCGCAGATCTATAGAAATTCTAAAAATAACCCTACAGTGTTGACACATTGCAAGATGGCAAAGGACGCTTGGTAATCGTCGGGCTGAAAGTAGAATATACCATTAAATAATATACTGAAGTTGAACCAACTGCCCCTGTCGGTCGATCCGTTGTACTAATAATATACTAATAATATATAAAAGTGCAGGGTTTACTATTTTCCTGGCGTCCGAAACAAAATTTTAGATTTCAAATATTTGAAGTACTATATGCACGTGGGTATAGTTTCTATGGCAATACAACAGAGCGTCCGTATACGGACGCTCTGTTGGAACCGGACGCTTGGAAGATAGCAAATCGTTAATGTACGGACGCTCGGAGTGTAGTAGGATAAATATATATATATATATATATATATATATATATATATATATATATATATATATATATATATATATATATATATATATATATAATATATATATATATATATATATATATATATATATATATATATATATATATATATATATATATATATATATATATATATATATATATATATATATATATATATATATATATATATATATATATATATATATATATATATATATATATATATACAGGGTGTTCCGGTGATCTTGTTACAAACTTCTAGGGTAGATAAAACACACGAAAATAAGAAAAAAAGTTCATATGAACATGGGTCCGGAAACGCTTCTTCAGGGAGCTAGGGCCCTTCGAAGATGACCTTCAAAAACTACTCTTCGTTTTATAGCTTCGGTACTACTGCAGCTATCGCCACCAATTTTGGGACATGAAATCTACTTGGTAGGTTCATCAATTTGAGCCTTCCGGATTTTGTCACCTTTAACCAGGGGCGTACAAACCAGGGGGGTATTTGGGTAAATTTGACCCTACTCCTCTTAGGCTTTAATTTCTTACCATTTTTATATCTGAGTATGATTTTCCAATGCCTTTTACATAAAAAAGGTACTCTTAGTAAAAGTCGCTATCTGTCACCGTTTCCTCGGAAAATGGTTAAATCCAATCAATAATAAATTATTGGTCTTAAACCAATTATTACCTTGAAATATGAAAATGAGGTTCAGTACAGATAGTTGTCAAAAATCTGTCAATAAAATATTGTGTCGCCAGTGAATCATGGATTATACTTTCGCCGAATATGCCGATATGCTATTAGTTTATGGCGAAGTTCATTGCAATGGAAGAGCCGCTTCAAGATTGTATCAGGAGCGGTTTCCTGAGAGGCGTGTACCTGCTCACACGCTGTTCGAGAGGGTAAATCAGCGCATAAGGGAAACTGGCTCCGTAAAAATAACGAGGCCAGATAATGGCGCTCAAAGAACTGTACGAACTCCAGAATTTGAGGAAGAGGTACTCCGACAATTCGAGGAAAATCCTGGTGTTAGTACCCGAGCTGTTGCAGAATCCATGAATGTACGTCATGTACGTGTATGGGAGATTGTTAACGAACAACTTCTTCATCCTTACCATCGCCAAAAAGTACAGGAATTGAGACCAAATGATTATGCACCCCGCGTAGAGTTTTGCGAGTGGTTTCTTCAACAGTGTACGCAAGAACCCCAATTTCCGAAATTTGTGCTTTTCTCTGATGAGGCTGTTTTTACGAGAGAAGGTATTTTTAATTCACGGAATAGCCATGTGTGGGCGGAGGAAAACCCTCGTGCTCTTCAAATAAGAGGGTACCAACATCGATTCTCGGTGAACATGTGGGCTGGAATTGTTGGAGAACGTCTAATTGGACCAATCATGTTGCCTCCTCGACTAACTGGGACGGTGTACCTCAATTTTTTAAGATACACCTTACCTGAGTTATTGGATGAGCTGCCCCTCGACATACGTCGGAATCTGTGGTACCAGCATGATGAAGCACCCGCTCATTTTTCACATGTCGTACGTGAGCACCTCGATGATCGTTTTAGAATACGTTGGATTGGACGTGGAAGCGATGTCAACTGGCCAGCCCGGTCCCCAGATTTAACTCCTATGGATTTCTTTCTTTGGGGACATATGAAAAGCCTTGTATATGAAACTCCAGTTCAGTCGGAGGAAGATTTGGTGGCTAGGATTTCTGTTGCGGCTGAAATGATCCAAACCATGTCTGATGTTTACACTGACGTCAATTTAAATATGCTACGTAGGTGCAATAAATGTATTGAACGTGGTGGCAGGCATTTTCAGCAATTGTTATTTTGAATTTATTTTGGTACGTACAGGGTCAGTCAACGACAGCGTTAGTAAATTCATCTTCAAGACAAAAATTTACTCTGCCTTCTCCTTGACTCACTCGTTAAACCTGTTTGTGTTACTTGTTTATTTTGTATTTTTGAAATTTCTAAACTTTAAGTTTTTCATTGGTGCTCGTGAATGATTTATTGCAAATTTATTATTAGTTTTGCTTGTGTAGGTTTAATTTTTTTTTTGGAATATTTTGTATACCCTTTTACTTTTTATACCCTCAATTTCGAAAAGGCAATAAATCTCTCTAATCTAATTTATTTTCATTAAAAAAGAAGATTTGACTAACTTTTAATGCTCCCTATCTGTACTGAACCTCATTTTCATATTTCAAGGTAATAATTATTGGTTTAAGACCAATAATTTATTATTGATTGGATTTAACCATTTTCCGAGGAAACGGTGACAGATAGCGACTTTTACTAAGAGTACCTTTTTTATGTAAAAGGCATTGGAAAATCATAATCAGATATAAAAATGGTAAGAAATTAAAGCCTAAGAGGAGTAGGGTCAAATTTACCCAAATACCCCCCTGGTTTGTACGCCCCTGGTTAAAGGTGACAAAATCCGGAAGGCTCAAATGGATGAACCTACCAAGTAGATTTCATGTCCCAAAATTGGTGGCGATAGCTGCAGTAGTACCGAAGCTATAAAACGAAGAGTAGTTTTTGAAGGTCATCTTCGAAGGGCCCTAGCTCCCTGAAGAAGCGTTTCCGGACCCATGTTCACATGAACTTTTTTTCTTATTTTCGTGTGTTTTATCTACCCTAGAAGTTTGTAACATGATCACCGGAACACCCTGTATATATATATATATATATATATATATATATATATATATATATATATATATATATATATATATATATATATATATATATATATATATATATACAGTGACCGGCAAAAAGTTGGACACATATGGGAAAAATTTTTATTATTGGAATATTGAAAAAACTTTTTATGCCGATTGTCTCTGCATGATGGGTAACCAAAAAATTGATTTTGACATTTGTTACGTGATTACTCGTTTGCCGGCAAAATGGAAAAAAATATATATTGTCATGGAAAACTGGTATTAGGTGACAAGATATTGAAAAAAGTTATTAGAAAAAAGTGTTTAGATTTTAATTTTATACTCCTTGGCAAAGTCTGGAGCCAAAATTAAAAAAAAATATATTTTACATTTTTTGAAAAAAAATGTACAATATTAGTTTAATATTCCCATGAATTTAATAAAAATGTGTTAAATGATCGAAAACCAAGGTAATAACCTATTATCTCAACATTTTTGTTATTACTTAAAAGATTTATTTGATAAAATTTAAAATTTAGCTTTTTTCCATGTACTTTTTCCTGTATCTGGCAACCATTTTGGTAGACACGTTAAAATTTCTTCAAAATTAGAGCAAACGGTCTTTCGTAAGCATATTGTTCCAGAAGTAACTATAAATGGTAAATATGGTTGCCAGATACAGGGCCTGGCCACACCCAAGTACATGGAAAAAAGCTAAATTTTAAATTTTATCAAATAAAACTTTTAAGTAATAACAAAAATGTTGAGATAATAGGTTATATATAAATTAGTACCTTGGTTTTCGATCATTTAACACATTTTTATTAAATTCATGGGAATATGAAACTAATATTGTACATTTTTTTTTCAAAAAATGTAAAATATTTTTTTTTTAATTTTGGCTCCAGACTTTGCCAAGGAGTATAAAATTAAAATCTAAACACTTTTTTCTAATAACTTTTTTCAATATCTTGTCACCTAATACCAGTTTTCCATGGGAATATATATTTTTTTCAATTTTGCCGGCGAACGAGTAATCACGTAACAAATGTCAAAATGAATTTTTAGGTTACCCATCATGCAGAGACAATCGGCATAAAAAGTTTTTTCAATATTCCAATAATAAAAATTTTTCCCATATGTGTCCAACTTTTTGCCGGTCACTGTATATATATATATATATATATATATATATATATATATATATATATATATATATATATATATATATATATATATATATAAAATTGATACTGCTACCCAGAAAAACTAATTAATACCATTTTTAAAAAACGCATCCACATGTTCTACAACAAAAATCAAACTAATAAAAAACCAAAAAACAAAAACTATCTTTCTCTTCCTTATATTCCAGGCCTGTCAGAGAAAATAAATAATACGGTCAAAAATCACGATATAACTGTCGCACATAAGATAAGGGGTATAACCTACTAAAAAACAATTTCAGTCATTTAAAATCCAAAATTCCAAAAAATAAAAAAAGTAACATAATTTACCAAATACCCTGTAACGACTGCGAAGGTGTGTACATCGGTCAAACAAGCCAACTTTTAAAAAATAGATTAAATGGACACAAATATGACAAAAAAAACAAAACTGCACTTACCAACCATATGCTAGAAAAACAACACATTCAATTATGAAAACGTTAAAATCTGGTTTTTTTGTGTGATTTTCTGTAGAAAATCACACAAAAAAACGAGAACTCTATGAAATGATAGAAATTCAAAAAAATCAAAACAGTATAAACTCCAAAACCGATACAAAACACCTAAGCAAAATCTATTACAACATAATAAAATAAGCCAATAACGCCATTAATTAACAATTAAAATTCTAAAAGAAAAAATGTATTCAATAATATTAAAAATAAGCCTATAAAATTACAAAAAATAATACAACAAAAAACAAATTCCATAGCAAATCTCCTTGTCGTTTCGTGTTCTCAGTTCTCCAATGAACCTACATGGTGCTGAATGTGACGTAGTTTTAGATATATATATATATATATATATATATATATATATATATATATATATATATATATATATATATATATATATATATATATATATATATATATATATGTTAAATCACTTTTTCACAAAACTTATTTTTAAAAAACTTTATTTCTTCGTTACATCAAACAATTTATTGCTTTTTATTTTACTTTAAATATCGAATTTCAAATGGACATAGTAACGGTCTAAAATGAGTATGAACTGTCTATTAAAGCAAACATGGGTTTTTATATATAATTTAGTGCTGATTCAGTACCTTCGACTCGTGAACATTGCGAAACGAGGATACTGATTACAATGCATTCTTAGAGGTGTTGCAATATGACCGCAATAACTCGTGAGACTGAAGGTCAACCACGGCACGTGGTGAAGAGCGCATATAACAACTCCCCCTTTAAAAAAAAGATGGTGCTTTGCAGCAGCTTTTCAATGTTCATTAATTTGGAGTTCAACTTCTTCTTCCAGAGCTTCACTAGAAGAGCGGGCACTTGGTCTTCTCTTTGGAAGTAGGTTGCGTAGCTTCTGATGGACTAGTTCTCTGGATTTGGGCATTGGAGGTGGTTGTGGATGGTCGTCGTTGGTGATGGCCATTCCAATTCTGCGGGGTCTTCTGCGCCTACATTTGTAAAGGACGTAGAGGGTAGCCAGGACGGCAATTAATGTGATGGTGAGTATTGTGAACCAATGGAGGTGCTTGGTCACGAAGGGTTCATTAATCAGTCTGTCCAATTCGTCGGAGTACTGATTAAGCTTATGCTGGGCAATGTTCAAATCGTCTACATCAATTTTGTTAAGCTTCAGTGGCTTTAGCTCGGGAATGTGTGGTTTTTCGGGTAGGTGGTTACAGCAATCATAAGGTATGATTACCGGGTGATTTTGATAAGTAACATTTTTGTACTTGTCAACGGGATATTTGGCATGTACCCTTGTGTTTCCAATAAAGGCGTTACAACCTGGTTGCAGCTTCAGTAAGGAGTTGGTGTTTAGTAACTTGGTGACAACGTTCTTACTTTCACATTTTATTGTCACAGGCAAAGGGTCAGAAACGGTGATTAACCAGTAGTTTTGGCTTAGTTCTTGAACATTGTACTCTTTGGCAAAAAGGAGTGAAGTCTGGCAGGTTTTTGGCAGTTTACTGAGGTGTTTGAGTAGTTGTGCTTCACACATGGCATCGCTATCAATGGGATACGGAAGCACGTCGGAGCAGATCTTGGTGTTGGTTCCTAGTTGCATACAGTTATCCAGATTTTGAAAAGATATGTAGAGCAATGAATCATCGTCACGCGCAATATATTTTTGAGTTGTAGGTAGAATGTGATGAAGACCTGTTCGATTATCTAAGATTGGGATTGGATACAGATGGTACAAGGTATAGGTTTCATGATCAGTTAGAGGAATTTTTAAAACAAAAATTATTTTTGAGTCTGATTGGTATGCTTCTAATTGTATAATTTCTAGGTATTCCGCAATATTAGATCCATACGTGGGTAGTGGTAAATTATTTTTTACTAAGGAACGAGAAATTTCCTGCAAAGAGGCTACAAGATCTCTAGGGGTGATAATTGAACTATGTAGAATTTTTAAACGGGCAAAAGTTATTGCATCTAGTATATCGTTAAGAGAATCTTCCAAGAATACATAACTTTCCATTAATGATTCACGCAGGTTTACTATTTGTAATTGACCTTCATAAAAGACCATAACATCAGAAATGTTAAAAATAGCTTCGCGAATTTTTACTATGTCATTATTAAAGGTTTCTTCGTCTATTTGAAGTTTCTGAAGGGTTGAATTAAAGTTTCTAATAACAGATGTCGTTACCGAAATTTGATTTTTTAATAGAGTTTCGATTTGTCGTTCGTCGTGAGTCACTTTTTCTATGCACTCGTTGAAATATTCGCCATCTGATGCGTCTAAGTTACCGGTTATTGATTTCCAAACAGTACCTATTCCATTAAATACGCCGCGTTTTGTTCGAAAATTGTAATGTTTCGTATCCGTCATAACCTCCTTGTATTTTAGGTTTACTGAGTCAGCAATTTGCTTCAAGAGGCTGATATGGGTTTGAATTTCGGCTTTAAAGGCTAACATTTTGGGGGCCTGAAAGACGTTTATCAGATTAGAAAGAATTTTGTCGTTATTGGAAATGGCTTCTTTGATGGGCTGGAGTTCTTTGTAGACAAGCAGTGTCCATTTATCGTTTGATATTTTAATGGTGCTTTCTTCATGGAAAAAGAGTCCTATGGTGTTATTTATCGACGTTACGGTGTACTGAGATGTAGTGACTGATAGCAGCCCGAGGAGTCTGAAAAGAAGGAGACTATTCGTAGTATGGCTTTAATCTATCAAAGTTAATTTTGGATTTTTGCTGAGTCTGGGGATTTTGCACGGTAGCTGATGTTTTGAAAACTTCTAAGATTTCGAAAGGACCGTTAAATTTATTTTGTGCCTTATCTTTTATCTGGGATTCCTTAATGTATACTTTGTCTCCGGGTTTATAATCGGGAATTTTGTCTGAGACAGATCGGTCGAATCTAATTTTTGCTTTTTCCTTTTGCTGTTCCGTTTTCATTCTCGCGGTTTTATAGTAGTACTCCATCCGGTTACTTAAATCTCTAATGTACTTTGAGATGAGTTCTTTTTGGTTATACAGGGTTTCTGGAGGTCTACTGGACGTGTGTCCAAAAATTAGTTCGTACGGTGAAAAACCATGAGTTTTATTTTTGGTGTTGTTGTAACAAATAACTGCGTAAGGGAGAATATTGAATGGATGTTCGTCGGGGTTTTCTGCCGTATGGGCTCTAAGCATCTCGGTAAGAGTTGCGTGAAATCTTTCTACAGAACCGTTTGATTGCGGGTGATTAACACTGGAAAAGGTTAACTTTATGTCATAAAGTTCACAGAGATCTTTCATTAGGGAATTGTCAAATTCACGGCCATGATCGCAATGGATTCTTAGTGGCGTACCGTAATGCTGGAAAAATACCAATAAAGTATTGACTACGGTTGAGGCCTTTTTGTCTCCTAATGGATAAGCTTGAGTGAATTTAGTTAATTCATCCCTGATCGTAAGCGCATAATTTCGCGTTGGATATTCAAATATGTCGATATTAATTCTTTCGAAGGGTGTTTTTGGTGTTTCCGTTATTACGAGAGGGGTGGTTAGGTTTTTTCGACAAATTTTGACTTTTTGACAAATTTCACATGCTTTTATAAATTTCTCTACGTCTTTAGTAAGACCGGGCCAATTGTATTTTTCTTTTACGCGTTTTATAGTTTCATTTATTCCGCGATGTAAATTATTTTTTCCCGTGTGGTATTGGTCTAAGATTATGGGTATTTGATCGTGGTCAGGGGTTGCAACAATGTTTTGACATATTTTAAGTTTTATTTCTTTTTCGTCAAAGATAAATGAAAAAATTTCTAAGATAGGTAAATTTAGGTTGTTTTCTACACAGTAGGTTTTTGCGATATCAAATTCGTTTTGGCATTTGTATAAAATGTAAAATAAATGAGATACCACGTTGTTGGGGTCAAACCGTAAGGGGATGATAAGGTATTTCCTATCTTTGACCGTTTTGCTTGACAGGATGTTTATTTGGTTGGGGAGAAACTCGAAAATATCGTCAATAATTTTGTAATGGAGATCTTCCAATTTATTTTGCCAAAAGAAGGTAACTATGTTTTTATGGGACTTGTCCAGAAGTTGAGAGTTAGTAATCTCAAATTTTGAGTAATCGATAATTGATTTTGTTTTATAGAGATGGACAAAAGTATTGTATTCTTCTTTGATTTTGTCGAGGTCTGTTTCGTTTTCGCTGTCTTCGTCTTCGTTGTCGGAATTTCTTTGTAAACCGCTAGTGGAGGGCCTATTTTTATCGTCTTCATTAGAGACGTGAACTTTAGACTGAAATTTTGCACACTGTTGGAAGCAGTTTATCTTTATTCGCGAGAGTGCGTCAGCGTTTTTATTTATTTTCCCGGGTTTGTACTCTATCTTATAGTCGTACTCTTCCAGTTTTAGACGCCATCTTGCTAGACGACTTCCTGGATCTTTAATGGAAAATAACCATGTTAACGGGCGATGGTCCGTAATAAGAGTGAATTTTCTGCCGAAAAGATAGGGACCGAAGTGTTTTACGGCCCAAACAATGGCAAGTAATTCGCGTTCTATGGTCGAATATTTTGTTTCCGCGTTACACAGGGTTCGGGAAGCGTATGCAATGGGAAGATCTTTTCCAACTGGGCCTTGTGAAAGTACGGCACCAATAGCAAATGCGCTTGCGTCTGTGGTTAACAGGAAGGGTTCCTCGAAATTTGGATAGACTAGAATGGGGTTAGAAACAAGGGCTTGTTTTAACTCATTGAAAGATGATTTACAATCTGAGTCGAATGTGAAAGGGGTGTCTTTTTTCAATAACTTCGTCAGAGGTTTTGAAATCTTGGCAAAATTTGGGATAAATCGGCGGTAGTAGCCTGCTAGTCCTAGGAAAGACTGGATATTTTTGGAGTTTTTTGGTTCAGGAAAGTTGAGAATGCAATCAACTTTGGCGGGATTTGGCTTAACGCCGTCTTGAGTGATGAGATGTCCAAGATAGGCGACTTCTTTTCTCAGAAACTCACATTTGTCAGGTTGAATTTTGAGATTTGCTTTCCGAAGGCGTTTAAATACCTCAGTATGACGAGAAATGTGTTCATGGATAGTTGGAGAATAAATTATTATGTCGTCCATGTATACTAGGCAACGCTCATTTTGAATTCCTAGAAGGATATTGTCCATGACACGCTGGAATGTGGACGGGGCGTTCTTTAAGCCGAAAGGCATTCGGACGAATTCATAATGGCCATTTTCAACAGAGAAGGCTGTTTTGGCAATATCTCTGGGTTCAATCTCTATCTGGTGGAATCCAGAGGCGAGATCTAGGGTTGTGAAGTATTGGCACTTTCCTAGCTGATCCAGAAGGTCAGAAATGTTAAGCAAGGGGTATTTATCATCTACAGTCAGCTCGTTTAGCTTACGGTAGTCGATTACAACGCGCCATTTCTGCTTTCCAGAAGCATCCCGTTTTTTGGGAACCACTCAAACTGGCGATGACCACGGTGAGACGGAGGGTTGGATGATACCTTCGTGTAACATTTTATTTATTTGAGTTTTCACTTCCTCTTTATGAATTTGAGGATACCTATAGGATTTGGTAAAGACAGGACGAGCGCCATTCGTTTCTATCGAATGTTTTATTTCGTTGGTAAACGTCAGAGCGTCTCCCTCGAGATAAAAAATGTCCGCAAAATCTGAACACAAATTGATAATTAGTTCTTTTTCCTCCTCGTTGAGGTGTTCGGTTCTTAGCTGATTTTTAATAAAGGATATTCTGTCATGCTGACATTCATTTTTTTCCTTGTTCACGGTGTTAAGATTATAGAATGGTTCGGCAGTGTCATCTACCGGTTCTAGCGTTAACTCCGAAAAGTCAATTTCTTTTGGTATCGCGTTGGCATTAATAACAGATGTGTAAAATTCGCCATGTGCGTTTATTTTGACTAGAGCATTCGGGAGTCTAACTTTTTCTTTTTCTTGCGCGATAAGTAAAGCGTCGGTATTGGAAAGGTCGCATTTTAATTTAAAAATTCTTTCTGTACGGGCTTCTATTGAAATTTTATTGCACGACACATTTTCTGTGAATTTATTTTTATTCTGAATATCGTCAACTTTAAATAAAGGGATTGTTTTAAAATTTGTAATAAGTTGCTTAGATTTAATATCGATTACGCATTCATAATGTTCTAAAAAATCTAGGCCTAAAATACCGTCAAAGTCTATATCCAAGTTATAAATATAAACTTTATGTGGATTGCCTTCGTCAAAAGGGATGAGGGCTGATTCCTTAATAGCAAGTTTTTGATCGGTTATACCTTGAATAGTGACGTTTTCTGGAGACCTTTGGCGATAATTTTTGACAGTGTTTTCTTTAAAAATGGAGATTCCAGCACCGGAATCTATAAGAAGTTTGAATTTTTTTGTAGCGTCGTTTATGTAGTACAGATTTTTTGAGTTGACGGTTAAAAGAGGATTTAAAGAAATTTTTGATCTGGGAAATTCCGACCGGGATCCATGTTGTCCAAATTCATGGTCTGGATTTGGTTCTGGATTTCTATCATGGGGTCGATTTCTTGATAATTCTCTCCAGGTGGGTGTTGTTGGACAGGGGCGTAAGAAAATCCTGATAATTTTCTTGGTTAAAGGGTTCCATGGGATATTCGTCACTAGCATAAGAGGGTTGATAATTATTGGGGTCTTGATATAATAGTTGCCATAATAGTAGTTGTCGGGGTAATATGAAAATTCGTCTTGTGGGTAGTCATTGGCATTTACATGGTAAGTTCGTTGTGGATTAGGCCGGAAGTTAGGATTCCTATTTGGAAATGGGGGTCGATTTTGGGGTAAATTATTTGAATATTGCTGTGGCTTGGGCTGATGTTGATTTTGCGTACTAACTTGATGGGAAAAATTTGAGGTTGGGTTTTGATTCACTGGCCTCTGGAAATTAGGATTTTGAGGCGGAGTGTAGCGTTGTGGTGGTTGACTACGGCACTGATTGGCTGTGTGTCCAATGCGGCCACAATTAAAGCATTTTAGAGGCTGAGGTGGTGGTCTTCTCGGGATTAAATTTTGTCTTGGAGGGTTAGGTCTGTCGGTTTTACTCGATTCGAGGTAAGACAGTTGGAGTTCTCTCCTGATTCGCGCTTGTGCTTCTAACAGGTTAGAAGGGTTACCGGCACGGATAAGTTGCCCTAACTTAGGTTCTAGCCCTACTAACAATGCATTCAGAGCCATAGTGTCTATTAAAGACGATTGCGCTTTCTTTTGATCTTGATTTAAAATAGATTTTTGAATAAATGCGTGCATTTTTGCATTTAAAACCTATAAGCGATTATAAAAAGTAAGTGGCGATTCGTTAGAAAGTTGTTTAAGCCTTTGCAAATCTTGTATAAGGGATGGAAGATCCCTAGAATCCCCAAAGTGAAGATTTAAAAGTTGTTTTATTTCTAAATATGAGTTAGGATTTCTAGAGCTTATAAGCTGTGCAGCTCTACCCCTTAATTTATTTTTTATGTGAATCACTAACAGTGTTTTTTGATCTGTAGTTGCCATATTGTAGGCATGATCGCACGCGTTCAAAAATGTACCCAAAAAGATCTGGTCGCCCTCGAATTCGGGAACGATTGAAAATATTTCTGAGAGTTTGTAAGGCTCGATTTCCGCTTGGCTAGTGTTAGCCGCAGCAGTTGTTTGAGAATATGCTGGAGGAGCCATTTTTTTTTGTTTTACTTTCAAAAATGTAGTACGTTGCTTAAAAATAAAATATTTTTCGAAAATATACGGTAAAAATACGGGAAATATTGTAAAACAGGGAAACTTAGAAAATCGAACAGTTTCTTAGCACAAAAAGAAAATCAACAGTTTACACAAAAACGAGATGATTCATTTACTTACAATACTAGCAGCAGCATCGAAGCGTCGTGTTCTTGACCTTGACTACCAGGGGCTTCACCAGGTGTTCCTTCCGTAGTTTGCCAAGTGAGAGCGTCTCAATGTTTGCAGGTTCTTTCTATTGAGGGATTGGAATCCGCCGCTACCAGTTAGAAAGCCTCGTGTTCTAGCAGCGTTGACAGATCCTACAGCGACTGCGCCAAATTGTTAAATCACTTTTTCACAAAACTTATTTTTAAAAAACTTTATTTCTTCGTTACATCAAACAATTTATTGCTTTTTATTTTACTTTAAATATCGAATTTCAAATGGACATAGTAACGGTCTAAAATGAGTATGAACTGTCTATTAAAGCAAACATGGGTTTTTATATATAATTTAGTGCTGATTCAGTACCTTCGACTCGTGAACATTACGAAACGAGGATACTGATTACAATGCATTCTTAGAGGTGTTGCAATATGACCGCAATAACTCGTGAGACTGAAGGTCAACCACGGCACGTGGTGAAGAGCGCATATAACATATATATATATATATATATATATATATATATATATATATATATATATATATATATATATATATATATATATATACCCAATGCATGATACGTAGCCCAGCACATACTACAGGTGAGGGGCAGCCCACTCTAAAATTGCGACTACGGCTGTATATTCAAGAAATTTATGTTTTAACGTTAAATAAAATGTTTACCTGTGTTAGTATACTTAATAGGTTTATATGAGATGCATTTCTTTTTAGATATCTTAGATGTTACGAGTCCCGCTAAAATGTACGGTTATTAGGGAGCTCAAAAGTATATACCGTATATAACGCCCCACTTTTAAGAAGCCTGCGGCGTTGCCACAGCATTTTTTCACGTTCTATCGATTTTTGCATATGTTTTAAATGTCTTTAGGATGCTCTTTGATACATTTCCGATTATACGAAGCCCACCCATTTTATAATACAAAATATTTGAGGACATATCCGTTTGTTGTATACACTTACTACGTAACAGTCTGGAGGTTGTCGTGCCCGGATTGGCTGGCACGCTGTCGCGTGGCAGATAACCAATGAGGCGGGCCGTGCCACGCGCTAACGGAAATAAGTGACTCGGTCTTTACTTTCAACAAGATGTAAATTATGTCAGTGGTATAAAACCTGATCCAGAGGGAATAGGGAAAACTAGTTCTTTATTTAAATCTAGGTGGTTTTTTCCCCATTTTCCCACCTAAAACAAACGAGCAATAACTTAATTAACTAAAATAATAGAAACCAAACAATTTTAAGCTATGCAACGCAATTCTCTTATACCTTGAATGTACTCCTTGAACAATGGTTTCATAATCATTCTGCAGTCATTCTGGTCTCCCCTAGAGGCAACATCAGTTCTCAGTTCCACTGGACTATTCGTGGGTAGGGACGCTCACGCAACAAGCCCACGAAAACTTTTGAACATACATATGTTCATGTGTAGTATATTGCATGTTGTATTGTATATACATGTAATGACAGGGACAAAGTGACATATTATTAACATTATTTCACTCATGCGTTAAAAGTCCCGTAAGATGAGTAAAGTTTTTTAAAATTACAGCGATAATTTTTTGACGTTACGTCAATTAAAAAAAATTACACCGATAATTTTTTCCTGTCATTCTATTGGTTGTTATATTAATTTCGATACAAACAAATGGCTTGCAATTGTTATAAACCCATAGTTACTGTTAGCAACCGTCGGCATGATTTGTTATTTAGTTGTTTGTATCAACATTTTAAAGGTTTTTCGAAAAATTTAGTAAAAATGAATCGTTTCGGAACTGCTACAGAAGAAGAAATTAACAAAAAGCCATCAAAATGTTATTCACAATTACCACGGCTGTAATTTCTATTATACAATAAATAATAATTAAATTTTAGTTTAATTTAAAAGTAAGGTTTCTTGTTTAAATTGTTTAATAAATATTCAATTCATATTTTTTGTGTTTTCATTCGTGAAATAATCCCTAAATACCACTCGAGCATTTTGTGTTTTCATTCGGGAAATAATCCCCTAAATACCACTCGAGCTTTAAAATTACTGATAATTTTTCACACTTACGTGTTTTCTTTGCAAATTTCACTCGTCCTGCGGACTCGTGAAATTATAGGAAACACGCAATCGTGAAAAATTATCGGTAATTTTTAAGCTCTCGTGGTATTATCCCCGATAATAAATAAATTTGAAAGTAAAGTAGTTCAAATATGTCAGGGATTGTATGTACGTACAAAAAGATTTAAGAGAAAAAGAGAGAGAGAGAGAGAGAGAGATGCATATATCGGATTTGTATTGGGGTCAGTGGTTGACCTATTTGTATCAAGTGTGATACATGGTTGCATTCGGGAGTTAGACAGCTTTTAACAAATATGCAATAATCGCTGTTCTGTACTTAAAATTCTTTTGATGATGATATATTCACCTGAAAGGTCTTGAGAAAATGCTCTTAGAATGTACAATTTATTTTTTGATATTAGCTCTGTTCGCAGAAGAATGACAAACCAGTCAGAGCCAATGAAATTACTGGAAACCAGTTGGCAAACTGTCATGTTACCAAATAACTGAAACTTGATTGGTGCTGATCGGTTTGTGATTGCTCTGCGAACAGAGCTATTATCAAAATAAGTTCACTAAATAATAAATCCCTATTCGATAATTTTCAATTATTGCGAGTTTCTAGCTGGATCTCATAATTTTCTAAAATTTACCATTTAACCACATCTCTGCATTAAAAGCAATAAAGATCCACAGAGGTAAGAATATTTATTTCCCAATGGTGATCGAATTTGGGACATACAAGTTCCTGCAGCTCACCTCCCGGCTTCTGTAGATCAGTTATCAATTACCTCTCTAATAAGTTTTGCATGCTCCTTTTGTCTGGATGTCGTCGTTCCGGATAACGCTGTGCATAAACTCGACCTGCCAAAAAAAATCAGTTCGTTTCGCATTCCCTAATATGAAAATCATATCTATGACCTCTACTCGGTTGTACTCCATGACAAAAAATAATACTTGAATGTAAGCAGCTTAAATAATTAATAACAGTGTTTCAAACTTTTGCATTACTAAACTCAAAATATGATTTTGCCACTTTAATAAACTTTAATGTCAATAAATTGTTTTTCAAAGCCACCTTCGATTTTTATTCATTAAAATTATTGCTATTGCAATAAATAAGAAAATGAGTTTTCGGCGAATAACTTTTAATGTGTTAGGAATTGCGACAGGGTTGTAATTAGAAAAATGTTTGATTTTTTATTCCGCATCGAATGATATAAAATTATACAGGGGCTCCAATTGAAAATAAGAAAAATAAAGTGCTTTAAAATTTGAAAAAGTTTGACACTAAATTTTGAACACCCTGTATATTTCGAATTAATCAAACTTGGGTAACGAGACCGCCAGACCTCACTATTAATTTTTAAAACCAGTGGTGCAAAACTGATTTTTTTTGTTTTTACTTTTTTTCGCTCATATCCCCGAACCGATTTCAATAAAACTTTAGGGGTATGTAGGTAACCATAAGAGGCACCCAAATAAGCAACAAAATATGTGGCATGCAGTCTAAAAAATATATCTTCATGACGTCACACTTTTTTGGGACACCCTGTATAATGAAAAATATTTTTATGAAATGCGCCCTAAGTAAAGCCTGCAAAATATAAAAATCCTAACTTAATAACTGGGCTACAGAAGACGGGAGGTGAGTTGAAGAACCCTGTATATATATACAGGGACAAACGAAAACTGGAAAAATATACTTGTCCAGTTTGGGATGCGATATAAAATATTTCACAATACGTTAATATTAAGCTGCTTGATAGTTTAAATAATACCTCTTCTTGTATAAAGCACGCTACTACGCTGGTAGGTATCACAGTATATGAGTATGATCTGTATATTTTACAGAAAAACATTATTCGTTTGTGACTCCATTTTATAAATGATGATGCAACGAAACTTATTCGTAAATTTGACGCTTCTTATAGTATATAAATATAGATATATAAATAAACTGGTCAACAAAAAAATCGGCAAAAGCGATTTTAACTCGACTTTTCGAACTGCTATAACTTTTTAAAAACTTAACTTTTTTGAGAGCGGTTTTCGGATATTGATAGCTCGTCTTGCCCAGATTAAGTGTCAAGAAGTGATTTTGCAATGGAAGTGACATTTTCATGCTATACAGGGTAATTAATAAGGTAATGTAAAACTACTAAAAGTTTAGGTGTGTGCCATATTGCCAATAATTTTTTTTGGTCCTTCCGACATAGCACGTTAGTAAGCTGGTATCAATATCTCTAGACGTATTCGCCGTAATTTCAATTAATGGTATCTGGCGAAAAATACAGGAGAAAACAAAAAAGCATACAAATTTTGGTAGTGTCATTTTTAAAACGCTGTAGCTGGAAAACGGATTGATAGACTTTGTCGGGCTTTTTAGGTATTGAAAGCCCTTTCGTGTGGTGATTTATCTAAAAGACATTTTTTTTCAAGGTCAAACTGTTTGCGTTGTATAGGGGCGAACTAAAAAGTAAATGAAAACCATTGTAAAAAATGATTTTTTTTTAATTTGTGAAAATTGAGCAGTATGTGTTTGTTTTCTTCCAAAATGAGGGCGTTTTGTCCACCTCCCGGTTAGTTATACAGCGTGTCCAGAAACCATCTTAACAAATCGGAAACATTTTATTTTTGCCTTTACAGAAAAAAAGTTGTTCTTTATAAAAAGTTCTGCATCGTGAGAAAATCACATTGCGATTCAAAAATTTGATTTAAGACATACAGGGTGGCTCAAAAATGTAAAAGTCCTAATCCACGTGAAGCTAAAAAGACACAAATCGTTATTTAAAGGTAAACTGCCACTGTAAATATAGTAGAGGTAACTTTTATGTTAGTAAATTACGTTTGGAACATACAAGAGGTCCCAAAAATAAAATACATCTTTAATTATTGACTTTACAAAAAAGGTATCTTTATACAAAGTCAACATTGTGTAAAAAGAGTATAATTATTCAAAAACATGATATAGGACAATACAGAATGACTTAAAAAGCTGAAAGACTCAATTTACTTAAAGTTAAAGAGACACCAAATGTTTATTTAAAGATAAACTGTATAGGTACTTTTTTGTAAAGTTGATAGTAAAAAACTATTTTTATTTTTGGGACCTCCTGTATATTCCAAACCTAATTCACTAACATAAAAAGTTAACACTAGTACATTTGCAGTGGCAGTTTACCCTTAAATAACGATTTTGTGTCTTTTCAGCTTCACATGGATTAGGACTTTTACATTTTTGAGTCACCCTGTATGTCTTAGATCAAATTTTCGAATGGCTATTCTATTTTCTCACCATGTAGAGCTTTTTATGAGGGATTACCTTTTTTGTAAAGTCAAAAATAAAAACGTTTCGCATTTGTTTAGATCGTTTCTGGACACGCTGTATAACTAATCGAAATTTGAGCAAAACGCCGTAGTTCTGGAAGAAAAAAAACGCTTTCTGCTCAGTTTGCACAAATTAAAAGAAAACTTATTTTTAACGACACTTTTCATTTATTTTTTAGTTCACCCCTATACAACGCAAACATTTTGACATTGAACAAAAAACAGTTTATTAGGTAAAACTCTACACAAAAAGGGCTTTCAATTCCCTAAAAGCCCGACAAAGTCTATTAATCCATTTTCCAGCTACAGCGTTTTAAAAATGACGCTACCAAAATTTGTATGCTTTTTTTGTTTTCTCCTGTATTTTTCGCCAGAGACAATTAATCGAAATTCCGGCGAATACGTCTGGAGATATTGATACCAGCTCACTAACGTGCTATTGCAATAAAATGTAGTTTTCTTTAAAAAATCCAAGAGAATTTTGATGTTGTGATGCACCGTTGGATTCGTAATAAAAAACTACATCTAATTATACTATGAAAGGGTTATAGTTGTATTTAATTTTTTTAAGTTATTATCAAAAAAGTGATTTAGTCAACTTTGAACGCTCTGGTAAGACAAATGAAAGGTGATAAAATTGTGTAGGTATTTTTGTGCAGATGTAAACGTCTATTAGAACGATTTATGGCACTCTAGATTACAACAAAAAATTTGTTTTAAAAATGGTAAATTGACACAAAAAGTAATAAAAATAACACAGTTGTACGTAAAATGATCTCTAGATTCCAAAAATCAAGAAAAATACAGGGTGTCTCATTTGAAAATCTAAAGTTGGTGTCACTTCCGGCTGAACCGGAAGTCGTCGAAATTTGACAAGTACCTCGAAAAGTGACTTTTCATTAGCCTATAACTCCTTCCAAGTTTCATCTTGTTCGATTAAATACTACAGAAATGACAGCCGGAAAGTGATCTCGTTGACACCAGGTATATATATATATATATATATATATATATATATATATATATATATATATATATATATATATATATATATATATATATATATATATATATATATATATATATATATATATATATATATATATATATATATATATATATATATATATATATATATATATATATATATACAGTGACCGGCAAAAAGTTCGCAACATATGGGAAAAATTTTTATTAGGTGAGTATTGGAAAAACTTTTCCGGGGGATCGGTTCTGCATGTCCGATAACCTAAAAATCGATTTTGACATACGTCACGTGACCACTGGTATAGCGTCAAATTAAAAAAAAAATTGTTAATTTACAAAAAGTGAGGTTAGTTGACGAGATATCAAAAAAAGTTATTTGAAAAAATTGCTTAGAATTAAATTCTAGGTCCTTGTGCAAAATTTTAAGATTTTATTTAAAAAAATTGGAAAACTCAATTTTTTTTAAATATTTTTTTATCGATTTACAAATTTCCAGTTTTTTTCATTTAGATAGCTTGGCTAATGTAAAGCCCATGTATCTGGATGAAAATAAACGAATGTAGTAGTTTTTTCTACAATTGACAGGACAAAATTAAAAAAAACAGGGTTTCGCCGGACGCTAGCTGTTGCAATGATTTGTATCTAGCAGCAGTGTCAAAATTTTAGAGACATTTCAATGAGATTACATTGAGAAAACCTTAATCGTCTTAAATATATCTGAAGTTCGACTTTTTGTAAAGTTAAGGGGAGTAAAATAGATAACAAACAAAAAATTACCTGTTTATTTAATCGAAATTTCATAAACGAAAACCAATGTAAGAAAAACTTAAAAGTAGTCAAATTCTGTACTAACAACATAAAAAATCATTGTTTTTCCTTGGGTGCACAAAATTTAAAACTCAGTATGACCACCATTTCTCTCCATACATACTATTGTTCTCGAGCGCAACTCTCGATTAACATTTCGGAGCATTTTACGATTTATTTGCAATACACAATTTCTAATGACATTCTCTAAATTTTGTATATTCCTAAAGGATCGATGTTTGTACACAGAGTTCTTTAGGTATCCCCACATAAAGAAATCTAACGGAGTCAGATCTGGTGATCTCGCAGGCCACGGATTTTCAGAAAACCGTCCTATCCACTGGTTTCCAAATTCTTGATCCAGCCATCTCTTCACCTCATTTGTGGAATGAATGCTAGCTCCGTCTTGTTGAAAGTATAAATTTCTTCTTTCGGCTAATGACAAATTGTCTAAAAAGTCAGATATCTCAGTTTGTAGAAATTCTAAATATCGTTCTGAATTTAAATTGTCTCTAAAGAAAAAAGGTCCCACCATTCTGCGGTTGAAAATTCCGCACCACACATTAACCTTAAAACTATATTGGTCTTTACTCTGAATTACAAAGTCTGGGTTTTCGGTGGCCCACCATCTACAGTTTTGTGAACTGACGGTTCCGTTAGAGGTAAATGTAGCTTCATCCGAGAAAAGAACGTTCTTTGGGAAATTAAAATCTTCCTCAATCATACCCTGGAACCAGGCACAAAAATCGAAGCGGGCGTCATAATCCCTATCTTTTAATACTTGTACAAATTTATTGGTTGTTATATTAATTTCGATACAAACAAATGGCTTGCAATTGTTATAAACCCATAGTTACTGTTAGCAACCGTCGGCATGATTTGTTATTTAGTTGTTTGTATCAACATTTTAAAGGTTTTTCGAAAAATTTAGTAAAAATGAATCGTTTCGGAACTGCTACAGAAGAAGAAATTAACAAAAAGCCATCAAAATGTTATTCACAATTACCACGGCTGTAATTTCTATTATACAATAAATAATAATTAAATTTTAGTTTAATTTAAAAGTAAGGTTTCTTGTTTAAATTGTTTAATAAATATTCAATTCATATTTTTTGTGTTTTCATTCGTGAAATAATCCCTAAATACCACTCGAGCATTTTGTGTTTTCATTCGGGAAATAATCCCCTAAATACCACTCGAGCTTTAAAATTACTGATAATTTTTCACACTTACGTGTTTTCTTTGCAAATTTCACTCGTCCTGCGGACTCGTGAAATTATAGGAAACACGCAATCGTGAAAAATTATCGGTAATTTTTAAGCTCTCGTGGTATTATCCCCGATAATAAATAAATTTGAAAGTAAAGTAGTTCAAATATGTCAGGGATTGTATGTACGTACAAAAAGATTTAAGAGAAAAAGAGAGAGAGAGAGAGAGAGAGATGCATATATCGGATTTGTATTGGGGTCAGTGGTTGACCTATTTGTATCAAGTGTGATACATGGTTGCATTCGGGAGTTAGACAGCTTTTAACAAATATGCAATAATCGCTGTTCTGTACTTAAAATTCTTTTGATGATGATATATTCACCTGAAAGGTCTTGAGAAAATGCTCTTAGAATGTACAATTTATTTTTTGATATTAGCTCTGTTCGCAGAAGAATGACAAACCAGTCAGAGCCAATGAAATTACTGGAAACCAGTTGGCAAACTGTCATGTTACCAAATAACTGAAACTTGATTGGTGCTGATCGGTTTGTGATTGCTCTGCGAACAGAGCTATTATCAAAATAAGTTCACTAAATAATAAATCCCTATTCGATAATTTTCAATTATTGCGAGTTTCTAGCTGGATCTCATAATTTTCTAAAATTTACCATTTAACCACATCTCTGCATTAAAAGCAATAAAGATCCACAGAGGTAAGAATATTTATTTCCCAATGGTGATCGAATTTGGGACATACAAGTTCCTGCAGCTCACCTCCCGGCTTCTGTAGATCAGTTATCAATTACCTCTCTAATAAGTTTTGCATGCTCCTTTTGTCTGGATGTCGTCGTTCCGGATAACGCTGTGCATAAACTCGACCTGCCAAAAAAAATCAGTTCGTTTCGCATTCCCTAATATGAAAATCATATCTATGACCTCTACTCGGTTGTACTCCATGACAAAAAATAATACTTGAATGTAAGCAGCTTAAATAATTAATAACAGTGTTTCAAACTTTTGCATTACTAAACTCAAAATATGATTTTGCCACTTTAATAAACTTTAATGTCAATAAATTGTTTTTCAAAGCCACCTTCGATTTTTATTCATTAAAATTATTGCTATTGCAATAAATAAGAAAATGAGTTTTCGGCGAATAACTTTTAATGTGTTAGGAATTGCGACAGGGTTGTAATTAGAAAAATGTTTGATTTTTTATTCCGCATCGAATGATATAAAATTATACAGGGGCTCCAATTGAAAATAAGAAAAATAAAGTGCTTTAAAATTTGAAAAAGTTTGACACTAAATTTTGAACACCCTGTATATTTCGAATTAATCAAACTTGGGTAACGAGACCGCCAGACCTCACTATTAATTTTTAAAACCAGTGGTGCAAAACTGATTTTTTTTGTTTTTACTTTTTTTCGCTCATATCCCCGAACCGATTTCAATAAAACTTTAGGGGTATGTAGGTAACCATAAGAGGCACCCAAATAAGCAACAAAATATGTGGCATGCAGTCTAAAAAATATATCTTCATGACGTCACACTTTTTTGGGACACCCTGTATAATGAAAAATATTTTTATGAAATGCGCCCTAAGTAAAGCCTGCAAAATATAAAAATCCTAACTTAATAACTGGGCTACAGAAGACGGGAGGTGAGTTGAAGAACCCTGTATATATATACAGGGACAAACGAAAACTGGAAAAATATACTTGTCCAGTTTGGGATGCGATATAAAATATTTCACAATACGTTAATATTAAGCTGCTTGATAGTTTAAATAATACCTCTTCTTGTATAAAGCACGCTACTACGCTGGTAGGTATCACAGTATATGAGTATGATCTGTATATTTTACAGAAAAACATTATTCGTTTGTGACTCCATTTTATAAATGATGATGCAACGAAACTTATTCGTAAATTTGACGCTTCTTATAGTATATAAATATAGATATATAAATAAACTGGTCAACAAAAAAATCGGCAAAAGCGATTTTAACTCGACTTTTCGAACTGCTATAACTTTTTAAAAACTTAACTTTTTTGAGAGCGGTTTTCGGATATTGATAGCTCGTCTTGCCCAGATTAAGTGTCAAGAAGTGATTTTGCAATGGAAGTGACATTTTCATGCTATACAGGGTAATTAATAAGGTAATGTAAAACTACTAAAAGTTTAGGTGTGTGCCATATTGCCAATAATTTTTTTTGGTCCTTCCGACATAGCACGTTAGTAAGCTGGTATCAATATCTCTAGACGTATTCGCCGTAATTTCAATTAATGGTATCTGGCGAAAAATACAGGAGAAAACAAAAAAGCATACAAATTTTGGTAGTGTCATTTTTAAAACGCTGTAGCTGGAAAACGGATTGATAGACTTTGTCGGGCTTTTTAGGTATTGAAAGCCCTTTCGTGTGGTGATTTATCTAAAAGACATTTTTTTTCAAGGTCAAACTGTTTGCGTTGTATAGGGGCGAACTAAAAAGTAAATGAAAACCATTGTAAAAAATGATTTTTTTTTAATTTGTGAAAATTGAGCAGTATGTGTTTGTTTTCTTCCAAAATGAGGGCGTTTTGTCCACCTCCCGGTTAGTTATACAGCGTGTCCAGAAACCATCTTAACAAATCGGAAACATTTTATTTTTGCCTTTACAGAAAAAAAGTTGTTCTTTATAAAAAGTTCTGCATCGTGAGAAAATCACATTGCGATTCAAAAATTTGATTTAAGACATACAGGGTGGCTCAAAAATGTAAAAGTCCTAATCCACGTGAAGCTAAAAAGACACAAATCGTTATTTAAAGGTAAACTGCCACTGTAAATATAGTAGAGGTAACTTTTATGTTAGTAAATTACGTTTGGAACATACAAGAGGTCCCAAAAATAAAATACATCTTTAATTATTGACTTTACAAAAAAGGTATCTTTATACAAAGTCAACATTGTGTAAAAAGAGTATAATTATTCAAAAACATGATATAGGACAATACAGAATGACTTAAAAAGCTGAAAGACTCAATTTACTTAAAGTTAAAGAGACACCAAATGTTTATTTAAAGATAAACTGTATAGGTACTTTTTTGTAAAGTTGATAGTAAAAAACTATTTTTATTTTTGGGACCTCCTGTATATTCCAAACCTAATTCACTAACATAAAAAGTTAACACTAGTACATTTGCAGTGGCAGTTTACCCTTAAATAACGATTTTGTGTCTTTTCAGCTTCACATGGATTAGGACTTTTACATTTTTGAGTCACCCTGTATGTCTTAGATCAAATTTTCGAATGGCTATTCTATTTTCTCACCATGTAGAGCTTTTTATGAGGGATTACCTTTTTTGTAAAGTCAAAAATAAAAACGTTTCGCATTTGTTTAGATCGTTTCTGGACACGCTGTATAACTAATCGAAATTTGAGCAAAACGCCGTAGTTCTGGAAGAAAAAAAACGCTTTCTGCTCAGTTTGCACAAATTAAAAGAAAACTTATTTTTAACGACACTTTTCATTTATTTTTTAGTTCACCCCTATACAACGCAAACATTTTGACATTGAACAAAAAACAGTTTATTAGGTAAAACTCTACACAAAAAGGGCTTTCAATTCCCTAAAAGCCCGACAAAGTCTATTAATCCATTTTCCAGCTACAGCGTTTTAAAAATGACGCTACCAAAATTTGTATGCTTTTTTTGTTTTCTCCTGTATTTTTCGCCAGAGACAATTAATCGAAATTCCGGCGAATACGTCTGGAGATATTGATACCAGCTCACTAACGTGCTATTGCAATAAAATGTAGTTTTCTTTAAAAAATCCAAGAGAATTTTGATGTTGTGATGCACCGTTGGATTCGTAATAAAAAACTACATCTAATTATACTATGAAAGGGTTATAGTTGTATTTAATTTTTTTAAGTTATTATCAAAAAAGTGATTTAGTCAACTTTGAACGCTCTGGTAAGACAAATGAAAGGTGATAAAATTGTGTAGGTATTTTTGTGCAGATGTAAACGTCTATTAGAACGATTTATGGCACTCTAGATTACAACAAAAAATTTGTTTTAAAAATGGTAAATTGACACAAAAAGTAATAAAAATAACACAGTTGTACGTAAAATGATCTCTAGATTCCAAAAATCAAGAAAAATACAGGGTGTCTCATTTGAAAATCTAAAGTTGGTGTCACTTCCGGCTGAACCGGAAGTCGTCGAAATTTGACAAGTACCTCGAAAAGTGACTTTTCATTAGCCTATAACTCCTTCCAAGTTTCATCTTGTTCGATTAAATACTACAGAAATGACAGCCGGAAAGTGATCTCGTTGACACCAGGTATATATATATATATATATATATATATATATATATATATATATATATATATATATATATATATATATATATATATATATATATATATACATATATATATATATATATATATATATATATATATATATATATATATATATATATATATATATATATACAGTGACCGGCAAAAAGTTCGCAACATATGGGAAAAATTTTTATTAGGTGAGTATTGGAAAAACTTTTCCGGGGGATCGGTTCTGCATGTCCGATAACCTAAAAATCGATTTTGACATACGTCACGTGACCACTGGTATAGCGTCAAATTAAAAAAAAAATTGTTAATTTACAAAAAGTGAGGTTAGTTGACGAGATATCAAAAAAAGTTATTTGAAAAAATTGCTTAGAATTAAATTCTAGGTCCTTGTGCAAAATTTTAAGATTTTATTTAAAAAAATTGGAAAACTCAATTTTTTTTAAATATTTTTTTATCGATTTACAAATTTCCAGTTTTTTTCATTTAGATAGCTTGGCTAATGTAAAGCCCATGTATCTGGATGAAAATAAACGAATGTAGTAGTTTTTTCTACAATTGACAGGACAAAATTAAAAAAAACAGGGTTTCGCCGGACGCTAGCTGTTGCAATGATTTGTATCTAGCAGCAGTGTCAAAATTTTAGAGACATTTCAATGAGATTACATTGAGAAAACCTTAATCGTCTTAAATATATCTGAAGTTCGACTTTTTGTAAAGTTAAGGGGAGTAAAATAGATAACAAACAAAAAATTACCTGTTTATTTAATCGAAATTTCATAAACGAAAACCAATGTAAGAAAAACTTAAAAGTAGTCAAATTCTGTACTAACAACATAAAAAATCATTGTTTTTCCTTGGGTGCACAAAATTTAAAACTCAGTATGACCACCATTTCTCTCCATACATACTATTGTTCTCGAGCGCAACTCTCGATTAACATTTCGGAGCATTTTACGATTTATTTGCAATACACAATTTCTAATGACATTCTCTAAATTTTGTATATTCCTAAAGGATCGATGTTTGTACACAGAGTTCTTTAGGTATCCCCACATAAAGAAATCTAACGGAGTCAGATCTGGTGATCTCGCAGGCCACGGATTTTCAGAAAACCGTCCTATCCACTGGTTTCCAAATTCTTGATCCAGCCATCTCTTCACCTCATTTGTGGAATGAATGCTAGCTCCGTCTTGTTGAAAGTATAAATTTCTTCTTTCGGCTAATGACAAATTGTCTAAAAAGTCAGATATCTCAGTTTGTAGAAATTCTAAATATCGTTCTGAATTTAAATTGTCTCTAAAGAAAAAAGGTCCCACCATTCTGCGGTTGAAAATTCCGCACCACACATTAACCTTAAAACTATATTGGTCTTTACTCTGAATTACAAAGTCTGGGTTTTCGGTGGCCCACCATCTACAGTTTTGTGAACTGACGGTTCCGTTAGAGGTAAATGTAGCTTCATCCGAGAAAAGAACGTTCTTTGGGAAATTAAAATCTTCCTCAATCATACCCTGGAACCAGGCACAAAAATCGAAGCGGGCGTCATAATCCCTATCTTTTAATACTTGTACAAATTTAGGTTTGTACGGATGAAATTTGTTTCTTTTTAATATCCTCCGCACAGATCTTTCGTGAATGTTAGTGATCTCCGATATTTGACTAACTGCTAATTGGGGTGTTTCTGTGATCGACAAACACACATCCAGAGAACCTTCGTCACCTGTTACCGGTTTTTCATGGGAAACTTTATACTGATTTTCTACCGATCCCGTTTCTTTAAATTTATTGACTAGACGAGATACTGTGGAATAATGGAGGGATTTATCGGGATGCCTCTCATTAAAAATTGCTGCTGTTTCTCTATGGCTTTTGTAATTATCTCCAGAAATTAAAATAATTTCTATCTTTTCCTGAAGAAGTAGTGTGGGTACCATTTTAAGGAATAAAATATTAATACTCTTATGTAAAATATCAAACTTAGTAAGATGCGAGACATAAACCAATGACATAGGTTGAAATCAAACAAATTATAATTTGTTTGACATTTTTCGGTTGTTTTTAACCTACTAGATTATTTGGTTGTTTTAATTTCAGAGCCTGCTTTGGTAGTTTTAAGTACAACTAAATAGACCTGGTTGTTAAATTTATGTGCGAAAAATCTTAATAAAATCTTGATACAGTCATTTCATTAGATTCAAACCATTGCAACAGCGAGCGTCCGGCGAACACCTATTTTTTCGATTTTGTCCTGTCAATTGTAGAATTGTAGATCTGACTCCGTTAGATTTTTTTATGTGGGGATACCTAAAGAACCCTGTGTACAAATATCGACCCTTTAGGAATATACAAAATTTAGAGAATGTCATTATAAATTGTGTATTGCAAATAAATCGTAAAATGCTCCGAAATGTTAATCGAGAGTTGCGCTCGAGAACAACAGTATATATGGAGAGAAATGGTGGTCATACTGAGTTTTAAATTTTGTGCACCCAAGGAAAAACAATGATTTTTTGTGTTGTTAGTACAGAATTTGACTACTTTTAAGTTTTTCTTACATTGGTTTTCGTTTATAAAATTTCGATTAAATAAACAGGTAATTTTTTGTTTATTATCTACTTTACTCCCCTTAACTTTACAAAAAGTCGAACTTCAGATATATTTAAGACGATTAAGGTTTTCTCAATGTAATCTCATTGAAATGTCTCTAAAATTTTGACACTGCTGCTAGATACAAATCATTGCAACAGCTAGCGTCCGGCGAAACCCTGTTTTTTTTAATTTTGTCCTGTCAATTGTAGAAAAAACTACTACATTCGTTTATTTTCATCCAGATACATGGGCTTTACATTAGCCAAGCTATCTAAACGAAAAAAACCGGAAATTTGTAAATCGATAAAAAAATATTTAAAAAAAATTGAGTTTTCCAATTTTTTTAAATAAAATCTTAAAATTTTGCACAAGGACCTAGAATTTAATTCTAAGCAATTTTTTCAAATAACTTTTTTTGATATCTCGTCAACTAACCTCACTTTTTGTAAATTAACAATTTTTTTTTAATTTGACGCTATACCAGTGGTCACGTGACGTATGTCAAAATCGATTTTTAGGTTATCGGACATGCAGAACCGATCCCCTGGGAAAGTTTTTCCGATACTCTCCTAATAAAAATGTTTCCCATATGTTGCGAACTTTTTGCCGGTCACTGTATATATATATATATATATATATATATATATATATATATATATATATATATATATATATACAGGGTGTTTCATAATTGAATGCTGATCCTTAAGGGTGATAATCCTTGGATGATTTTAAGAAAAATTCTTTATATGAACATAGGTCCGCAACAGCTTTATTTCTGAGATACAGGGTGTTGAAATTTAAGAAAAAAATCTGTTTTTCTTCAATATCTCTAGAACCGCTTTGTATTTTTGTTTTAAATTTTGGTAGGTGCAAAGTACGCTTAAAAATACGTTTTCTTCGGGATAAAGGTTTTTTTAATTTTCATCAGTGGCGTCCCTGTTAACATGTCCTGCAATATTTTTAATCAAAAAAATGATACGCCACTGTTTTTTTTTTAAATAAATGTTATTTTTATAATTGCCTTCTATCTTCTCATAAAAATGGTCTCTTGACTTTTTTTTATCCGGCGTACGGTTTTCGAAATAAAGTTCATTCATTTGCTTGTCCCTATGTGATTTTTTTCACTACAATTTCGCAATTTGTGGTAACCAAAGCATCTAGGCTAGATTTTTATATTTTATAGTAACTAACTATTATTTAGTTCTAATAATAAGCACGCATAAAAATACATTTTTTATTTGTAAAAACTTAACCATTTTGGACAAAATATACCAAAATTAAATTAACTGTTTGCGTTTATAAAACAACGAAATGTGTTGTTAGCATACTAGATGTTTCTAGCCTACAAAATAATCCCACTCTTTAATGGCTTTAATTACTAAAACTAAATAATAGTTACTATAAAATATAAAAATCTAGCCTAGATGCTTAGGTTACCACAAATTGTGAAATTGAGACTACTAGATAAAATCACATAGGGACAAGCAAATGAATGAACTTTATTTCGAAAACCGTACGCCGGATAAAAAAAAGTCAAGAGACCATTTTTATGAGAAGATAGAAGGCAATTATAAAAATAACATTTATTTAAAAAAAAAACAGTGGCGTATCATTTTTTTGATTAAAAATATTGCAGGGCATGTTAACAGGGACGCCACTGATGAAAATTAAAAAAACCTTTATCCTGAAGAAAATGTATTTTTAAGCGTACTTTGCACCTACCAAAATTTAAAACAAAAATACGAAGCGGTTTTAGAGATATTGAAGAAAAACAGATTTTTTTCTTAAATTTCAACACCCTGTATCTCAGAAACAAAGCTGTTGCGGACCTATGTTCATATAAAGAATTTTTCTTAAAATCATCCAAGGATTATCACCCTTAAGGATCAGCATTCAATTATGAAACACCCTGTATATATATATATATATATATATATATATATATATATATATATATATATATATATATATATATATATATATATATATATATATATATATTACTTGTAATATTTTATAATTTATTTCTATGTAAATATGTTCTTATAAATCATATAAGTTTTTAACACACCCTGACCAAAAGACTTAGCCTAGAGCAATAATTTTTTTACAAGAAATTCATCTTACGCACAGACTAAGTTTTGCTATTCTTTCAAAAGTTTAAAGGCAAAAAGATACTTTCTAAATTTACAGCTCAAGATGGTGTAGTTATCCTTTCAACAACCCATGACTAATTATAACGGTCTCCGGGTCGCGCTGGGCAAAGGGGACATCTTGAACCGGAGGGTTAAAGGAAAAAAGTAAAAGCGAGAGAACCAAAAATGACGGTGACGGGTAAAGAATCCCGCATCGGGCTTGTTCCAATTTACACTTTTTTCTCGTCGAAACACAGAACCAAAAAAGGCGGTGTCGGGTAAAGAATCCCGCATCGGGCTTATTCTGGTGTCCATTTTTTCTCGTCGAAAGGGGAAAAATCTATTAATCGTATAGTTACGCGTCAATACGACATATGAAATCTCATAGTTTTCTTCTGTGCCAAGAAGATATTTTAATCATTTCCGGTAGAATAAAATTAATAATTTCGCAGTTACTCTCCTGTGCCAAGAAGAAGAAGTGCTTAGTTCCTGTGTTCCAGATAATTTAGATTTGTGTTCATTGTTTGAATTGTGAGAAGATTCCAGACGGCAAACCTAATTGAACCACAAGTATAATTTTCTTCAAACAAAGAAATGAATGAAGTATGCTCAATGATGGTTGAGGTAATCGCTCTTGATGACCTGGTAACCTGACTGGGGTCTTAAAGTTTTATTTATGACATTTATACCTGTTGTTGCTAACTCGCTAACAACTACGAATTAATAGATCATTAATCTAAAGTTTTATGGTTTTGATCCACAACTAGTGATCCGGAGGAGACAAGAAACCCCCACCAATAATAACTGATTGATTAATTAATCTACCAAAAGTATATGTATATGCTCGCGCTAAAGACAATTGATATAATTAATTATGTAATTCCATTTATTCTACATTTGTTATTACATTTAAGCGATATTAAGACTGAATGAGAGTATGGTTGCAGTTTAGTCTAGTTTAAGGTAACTGTAATATTTATTATTTTTATGTATTTTTTGTATACAATTACTTTTTTTACAATATATATATATATATATATATATATATATATATATATATATATATATATATATATATATATATATATATATATATATATATATATATATGTGTGTTTAATAAAAGTTTTAAGTAATGTTTGTTCCTTGCAAGGTTCCAGCTAGCTTCCTAGATAATACAGTACATAATCGCCTACTAAAATATAAGTCGGCAGGGGCATCCTGCCCTAAAGCCAGGAAACGCACTCACGGTTTTTCTCTGTGCGGAAGAGACAGAAAATCATTCGCTGCACAACTAAGATATTACCATCTGATACCTATGGGATCGCTGATTTACGAATTACACATGGAAGAAGATATGCTTCAACAGCCCTTGTAAGCCAACTGGAAATATGGAAACCATTACCTAATGAAGATCAAGAATAAATGAACCATAGTGGCCATAAAATGCCCAACGAAAATCATGTAGTTCCAAGTACAGAACTGACTATACCTAATACTGACCGTGAAAACCTTGATGAAGACCAGAATAATCTAAACCATGATCCAAATAAGGTCAATCAGAAATCAAAGCGAAGAACGAAGAAGCCCCAACGACTTTAAGATTGTGTAACCAGTAGAGAACTCGAGGACGAGTTCTGAAGAGGATGACCGAAAGTTAGGAATATTCAATATTCCGAATATGGTGCACCACTGGCGGTGCAACTGAACTACTTTTAGTTGTTAAAGATTAAAAATAAAATTAAAAAGTAGAGAGCAGATGAAGGAACGTTCATTGTATTTTTGAACGTAAGTGAAAGTAAATAGTTTTAAAATTAGTTGTTGAGTCTTATTTATTGTGCATCAGAAAGAAAATGACAGTGGGCTGACAAATAACTATCTGCCTGAATACAATCTCGGCATTTGTCAAATGACTAAGAAATCGGCAAATGCAAATCCCTAGGCAGATAATACAATTTAGTTAATTTTTCACCATTTTGCTATTTGGGATGGCACTTAGAAATTGCCTAGCCAAATGACCATTTGCCTAAATTTGCTTAATGCCTACGACATATACATAAGCAATACATTTTGAACAACTTAATTTTATTTTTCATGAATAATACTTGACGTTTATGTTTTCCATTGAAAGACTGATGATTATCTTGTTTTGTTGGCTTATAGTACAAGCCTGAAGATGCATCACTGACGACAAACCTGACCACGCGACTTCAGCCAGTCCGCGTTTACCTAATTGCCGTTTCTCCACGCCCAACGTGAAATCCTGTATTCGATATGAGATTTATGTCACGTGGGCCGAAAACAAGTTTGAGTGATTTGCTAAATCACTAGTGGTAAATTTGGATATGGTATTTATAGTGAAATGAAAAACATAAATTTAATATACATTACAGTATATTTGCATTACATGAAAATGGACATTTTGTTAAAGTTTATTTCAGTGGAAAAGGTTCTTTTATAGTTTAGTATATTTCTAAGTCTCGAAAAGCCTTTTTCTACGTCACAGCTTGTCGCTGGACCGAAACGAAAATGTGGATTGTAGTACTACAAGAATACAGGGACTGAGCTTGTATAATGGCCATAAATCATAAAACCAGTAGCCCGCCCCTTTCTTTTCTTATTTAAAGTTTATAATGGAGGGATGTTTGTTATGCGTTCTGTCGCAAATTAGTCTCTTGACAGAGTGTTGAAAAACACTATCGACACAATCTTACAGGTAATTCTGTAGTTCATCATAAGGAAATCCAGAAAGGTAACTCTCAGGCGACACGTTTGATCTAAGCATCTAACGCCGAGGGACATTGAGTCAGTATTGAATCAAAATTTTATGATATTGCCATAGGCGTACCTAGAAAATAATATGTAATATTAACTTATTAAAAAAATATATTTAGTCAAGAATGTGATTAGTGGGTTGTCTTAGGTAGTGCTCAATGCCTTAAAATATACTGAGTATCTATATTTCACGGTATTTTGATCCAGTCCGGATATTTTGACGTATTTCACACAAATTGCTCTTTTCACAGAGAAGTTGTTTACTTGCAGTTATATGGGGAATGAGGATAAAATAAGAACTGTGCTATTTAGAGATTAAATTGACAAACGCGGATGGATTGAAAAATTCAGGAAATAAAGTGTACTTTTTAATTGTATTTTTAGTTATGCAGGAGTTAGCAATGATAAATATTTTAAATATAAAAATTATTTATTAGTTAGGTGAATAAAACAGGTGTTAAGGTAATAAAATAATTTTATTGGTGTCTCCAAATCAACATCTTACTTTTTTTTACAGTCCTAAAATTTCTATTTATAAATTTAAAAGCGTAAAATAACCTTACTCTACCATACAACCTAATCAAATACTGGTTCGAATACATTTTGCAAAGATGAACAAAGCGGCTATCTTTACAAATATTTACAAAATGGGTAATAACATCATTTTCCAAGTCCAGGCAAACAAAATACGTTCATTTACAACCTTTTGTACAAATTGGGCCCGCCAAAGTACACAGACAGATATTTATATTTCAATTCCTCGGAGTACATTCTACCTCTAGGTGACTTCCTTACTTGTGTAATTTGAATGTTAATGAAATCTGCAATATCCTGGGATGAATAAAATTTATAAGTAAGGTGTTGATATTATTCCAATACAATCTCGTCTAAAGCTTTTTGAAATCATTTTTCCTCTACACTTATTAGCAAGTTGTTCGTTGTTCTTTTTAACTGATTGTTCTCATTTTTCAATTCACTTTAATTGCTCTCAATTTTTTCTTTCTTGGTCTATGACTGCTTAAAAATTCAGGTGTTTGGACCTAACTAGTAGAGGAAGTTAGCGGTAACATTTACATGGAAACCGATGACACACTAGGTACCACTGGGATTTCTTCTTGTGCCTGAGGACGTAACCCAGACGTACTTAACCCTCGAAGCTCGGTTTCTTGTGAAAATACTTTCGGGACTGCATCCTTTCGTTACATTTTTCTTTTGTTGCTTAAACGCACATTTGGGTTAAAATGGGCACTGCAAATTCTGTAATTTTGTAGAGAGTCTCTACTTTAGATAACAAATCTTGCCTGTTACATTTTCGCTTTTTCAGTTTCTTTAGGAAATGAATAAAAAAATTTCTGTACTTGAATAACTCCTATTATTGCAACCACTGTAACTCCAAACATGTCGTCCTTTGCATTGAACGTCATCCATTGTAATAAACGTAACATAAAAATGAACTCTTCAAAGTTAAATAACGATACTAGGAAAACTGCACTCCGTTTTACTTCAAACGTACTGTTATGCGCTGGCAAAAATATTTATTAAAAATTATATTATTTAATAAAAAACGACTGTCTCGAACAACAGCTGACTTATAACTACTGTTTTTGCAACAACTTCTTTCCTAGCTAAAACTAGGTTCCACCCTAAACAGGCGGAGGAAAAGGAGGTAGTTTACTCTTATTTGTAATACGCCAGTCTTAATAAATAAAAAGAACAATATAACAATTTGTCTAGACAGATAATAAAAGTAAATGTTGTTCCTAATGGCACAAATAATAGCAAAAGCTTTGTAAAATGTAAATTTGGTAACAGTCTGGGCAAAATTTCTAATATAAATAGTTAGTTTTTATAAATATTTTGTATATTTCCTGGTATTGCGGTCATGTGATGATTAATTGAAAAAGGTAAACTTTTTTATATTTTTACGTTTCGGTTTATTTTTTGCTAAACCATCTTCAGAAATTGTCTACAAAAATTTTTTGAACTTTAAACATTGAATAAATTTTAAATATAAAAAAAAAGATAACATACCTTAATTTAGCTTGTACACATTATACTTATACTATTACATTTTTGAAATTTTGCTATAAATAATTACAACTGAACTTTTCAAAGGTATCTTTTAAACTGGTTTAAGAGAGCGGTACATTTAGGGTTTTATTGCCAGGTAAAGGTACGCTTGGAAATTCCCATTTAGGTATAACTATATTTTCGTTTATATTTATTTATGCCAGAATTTGCATTTTATTGCGAAATTAGGTTGTTGTAAATGACACTCAAGTTTTCTGTATCAGTTCTAAAATTGATAGTGTTATTTGTTTTTTTAATATGAATCATTTCTTTTGTGTTACGTTTTTTATTATTTGTTTCATAATCCAATATTTGTACATCGTTGAAGTTAAAATTATGTAAATTGTCCAATGCATGTTTTGATGAACAGCCGAGGCAATGCACTGGCACAGGAGGTATAAAAATCCTGTACTTGGTATAAAAAAATAAAATTATTATTCCTAATTTTAAAAATGAAACAGTTATTTCCTATCTCTGAAAAGAGTAAGATCTAACCTGTGGAAAAACAAAACAAAAAATACGAGGCCTGTAAAATATGAGTTTAGTATCTCTTAAAAACATCGGATAGCATTTTCTACTAAAGTTTTGACTCAAGTGTACTAGCGTACTAGGAATATATTTAAAAAGGTTCTAGATCTAGTAGAATTGTAGACTGGCAACGCTGTTCATCACCGGATCAGAGGTCTCTTCGATTGACAGAATTGCATCGATCCGGATCAGTTTACGAGCTTTAGGAGAAATACGTAACTGAATCAAAAATAATTGTAGAAAGAAATAAAATAGCGCTGGAGTGTCGTAACATGCTCCGGATCGATCCAATTTTTGTCAATCGAACACGCCTCTGGCTGGCGCTTAGACCATAACCAAAGCGTTGTTCAGAAACCTCTACAGAAAACCGAAGGGCGGTTGTTGCCTGCCGTTTTCGATTGACACAAAATCTGGTCGATCGATCGTTTTACGAACTTTTAGCGAATATACAATAATTTAAAATAAGAGGTGTCAGATAACAAATAACATCGAGGTATCGTGAAGTGATCCCGAGCAATCTAATTTTTGTCAATAAAATACGGCAAGTTGAAAAACTGCGAATTTGTTTCGAGTGCATAATCAACCTTCTTAAATTTAAAAATAACATTAATGCCACAGATCAAACTTAAAAAGAAATTTCAATTATCTTTAAAAAATAATAGTTTTTATTATGAAATCTTTATCGAATTTTATAAATTTTCAGGGAATAATGAACAAATCTATAAAGTAACTGTTGGAAACTTATGTTTCGAAAAATCACAAAACACATTTTATTTATGTAAATAACAAATTTTTATTTAAAAACTATTATAGCATTGATGTCATTAGTGGGTACTTTTTAAGCCAATCTTTACAGCACAACATCTGAAAGGTTTTTTCTTGTGACTTATCTGGTTCCTGTAACAAAAGAAAACAAAGCAAATAAAATAAAAATTATACGATCACATAAGAATTTTAATAAAAGCACTATGTTCTACAGTCTACAGCCCAAGTAAATAACTTGTTTATAGATATCTTATTCTAAATAGTAACAAGTGTATGGGGGTATGCGTTTTATATTCACATGATAAAAATGGTATAGTTAAGTAAACGTGTCACAAAAAAAATTAAAGTTCGTGAATCATGAGCAAAAAGTGAAACAGAAACAGCAAAATTGTAATTAAACGAATTTGACATACATAACACATACTCTACAGTTTGCTTGGATTTGAGCGTGACACATGGTAAAAAATTATAATCGTGATCTATATTACCATCAATTAGGTTTACAAATTGACCAGGATACTTATCCAGACAAAAATGTTTTGTTAGCTTCACTGGACAAAAGTTATATAGAATGCTATTGCGGGTATAAATACAGAACTTGAGGTAAAAATAAGAAACAAACTTGTACTCTAAAATTTTGTAACGTAAGTAGGGATAGAAGTTGCTACCTATTTGACTAATAGATATGACAATATTTGACCTTACCAAGAAAATAACAACAAGGGTTTCGTTTCCAAATTTGTCCCTTCGCAGTACCTAAGATATTTCACCGAATATTGATTGTGGCTAAGGATAATCTCTCAAATAACATTCATTTAGAACTCCATTCCTTACATGTAGGTTTATCAGGGAAGTATGTTTTTGTGCTTTATCTTTCATCAAAAGTCCGATTTTTGGGGTTAGGAATTCATATTCTTTAGTAGAAATATTACAATCCTTTGAATGTACCTAAAACAAACACATACATGGATAATAATGACGAGAGGATAGTAGTTAAGGAAGTTGAAAAGCAGCAAATTTTTTATGTAAAGCATTTTTGACGCAAATTTTAAAAATTTACAGCAAAATTATAAAAATTTTGCTGGGCCTATGTATCTGTACGGTATTTATGGTTCAATGGTTTCATAGAACTTACCTTAGAAATCCATATACATATGTTCAGAAGTTTATTTTCTTCTATATTAGTGTAATACTTCTATTCGCTTTGCTTATTTTCCCATTTTAACATAGAAAAATATTTTCTTTGATTCAAAATAACTTCGCCTTAAGGCGGCTACAGACGGCATGACAAGCCTTGGCCAGCGTTTCAACCAGTGTTTGTAGAGACATTGGTCTTTGCTTGATGTTCGCGCACCGACAACCGTACACACGACATGTTTTATCTTTGCCAGTGTTTTCGAGGCAAGTGAAAGCGAATCTCTACAAGTGTACCTACAAGACAGACGAAATGGAGTCCGATGATGAAGTGATAGCAGCGTCTGCTCTACTTTTAAGTTCAGCTGCATTATTTTTATCAGAAACTATTAAAAAAAGAAAAAAACGCAAGTGGTGAACTAATTCGCTTTATCTAAGTAGGACAACGTAGGTTAACTAAATAATATTTAAATGAACATTCACACTACAAATAATTTTTTAGGTACAATAAGTGATTTACTTGGCGATTTGACAAAGGAGGCATCTCTAAAGTTCATTAATCTCTGCAGAATGTCTGCAAGTGATTTTGAATACGTGTGTACGGCGATCAAGCCCACTGGCGAGCTTCAACAAGTCCCTTTGATGTGTGTCGAAATTACCGCTTACTAGGCGAACCCTGGCCAGCGCCAACGTTGGCTTTGCTTTGCCATATGTTTTGCATCCACACGATGCGCCAACGTTTTAACGAGCGGCATTGGCCAGGGCTTGCCATGCCGTCTGTAGCCGCCTTTACAAGAAGTACAAAACGCTTTGTTTACATTAAAAGCTGACATTTAGCGTGCGACTTTTCCCGATGTGATACGATTAGATCCAAATCGGGGATTGGGGCCGTTTGAATCGAAGCAGGCCGGTATTTAATACTGGAGTCCAATTTAACAACGTATTAAATTTGTCACGTTGTTAGTTAATCACGAGTTAGATTTTCTTTATGCAATCCGCTGTAAGGATCTGAGAATAAAGTAAATTTTTGCTGCTAAAAATCAAACAGTGTATAATATAGTACATTTGAAGTCCTCCGTAAGTTGAGCTTCTTATATTGCTGTATTTTTGGTCACCTGAGTAACTGAAAAATATTAATTTAGCTGCAGCTTTTTGCAGTTTTCAAAGTTTGAACGGCTTAAAGTAGAATAAGTGATCTTAATGCTAGGCGTCACGTATAGCCTAGATTTCGTTTTTGTTCCAGAATCGCAACAAAAGACTTGGAGTTGTCTAGATTAGAACTGTTTAATATTATGAGGGAGTCAGGGTACAAAAATATGGATGCCCAGATTAAGAATCTTCATATAGAAATGACCGAAAGAACGAATTGTCCAGAGACAAAAATAAATATCTTCAGGAACTGCAATGTATTTGAAAATGCAATGGCAGTCGGTTTTTGGCTTAGCAGAATTAATGCCAACTTGCCCCACAGTACTATCTTTTAGGGGTTCAGAAATAGGCTTTAGTTGGAAAAATCCGGGATTTCTTTCTAATATTCGCGATATGTACAATCTTAGTTTTACACGTGTCATTAAAAACTCCTTTAAGCTTATCTAGGGTCGTTTCAAACAAGTGAAAATATGTTTCTAACTGATTAATAATATCTGGAAGATATCCGAAATTGTCACTAGGGGTGGGCAAAATAATCGATTAATCGATTATTCATCGATTAATCGATTGAACGATTACAAAAAAAAATCGATTATTAATCGATTTTTCGATTAATCGATTAATCGATTAATCAACTTTTCGATTAATCGACATTCCGATTAATCGATTAATCGATTTTCGATTAATAGATTTTTCGATTAATCGATTAATCGATTTTTCGATTAATCGATTTTTTCGATTAATCGATTTTTTCGATCAATCGATTTTTTCGATTAATCGATTTTTTCGATTAATCGATTTTTTCGATTAATCGATTTTTTCGATTAATCGATTTTTTCGAACACGTATTCAACGAAATAATTTGAATATTTTTCGATCCGCGCTCCTTTAATTTTTAAGGGTCTAAAATTTAAATCGCCCGTCGGAATTGTGTTCAAGATAGGCAAGTGGTAAGCGCTGGAGTCGCTTTCATTATGTCATTAGTAATGACATAATTTCGAGTAGTTCAATAATCGATTTAGTCCGATTAATCGATTTTCTCGATTAATCCATTTTTCGATTAATCGATTAAACGATTAATATAAATTTTATGGATTAATCGATTGTTCGATTAATCGATTTTGTCGATTTGTCGAGTTGTTGATTTGTTCGATTAATCGATTTTGTCGATTAATCGATTTTTCGATTAATCGATTTTTCGATTAATCGATTTATCGATTAATTTCGATTAATCGAAAATAATCGATTATTTCAAATAATCAAAAATCGATTATCTTTTTCGATAATCGCCCAGCCCTAATTGTCACAAATAAAATGTAAATCATTTTTGAGGTCTGGTACATTTATAACTTCTTTACATTTTTTACAATCCGCGCATCGTCCTTTAAGCTGGTAATAATTCTGTATTATCTAACTGCGGTCAGCCACGTTCCCCATCGCGTTATTACAGGTTGTGACGGTAATAGTATATTAGGGCACATTTTTTAAACGTTGCAATTCAGTCGGGTGACTTAAGAAAAACTTTTTTAACCTGACTAACTAGATCATTGATTGGTGGGAAAACTTCCGCATAAATTCACATATTCTATGCAGGGCATGCGCAAAACATGTAAGATGAATTAAATTGGGAAAATGTCTTCCGACTTTCAGCATACCCTGCTCTATTCGACGGAAGCAAAACAACGTTTTTATTAATTTTTGTATCGGGAAGAAGTGTAACTGATACTTTCTAATGCCGCCTGGGTTATTGTATTGCTATTGGTTTTAGAAAGAAATTTACTCGCGATCACATATGATTGTTCAGATTGAATTGGATTTAAAACACTTTTTCAACATAAGTCTTGCGAAGTGTTGATGCATCTGGTACTGTGTGGATGCAATATTTTTCTAAAAATTTCTTCATAAAAGGATTAGGTATTTATTTTATGAAGTGGGAGCAACAAAGTCTTCGCTCAAATCCATGTAGAATTATTTTTGCGTTACATCATGTTGCCTTGGTTTGGATGGCCCAGGAAGAGATTTTATCTTCATCTTTTCTAAATGCTGTTGATCGGTTACATGGCGCTCTATGTTATACTTTGTGCTCAGAAACTTAGAGTTACATACTGAACACCATACGCATTGTTCCCTTTCAAATAATATATCAGAATATGGAATAACCCACTCTAACTTTAATTTTTTACTTGTACTCATTTTAATTACTTTTAAATCGCTATTTAATATGTAACTGCTTTGACTAGCGCCTACAGCTTGTCTGTACTGCGTACTGCACACAGAAAAAGCGTTTCATTGTTATAGGGCATGGTAGGTAGTTCGCATGCAATAAAAGAAGATATTTCATAACGACCAAATTCAACAAATTCTGTAATGTTATTTGAACCGCAATTAAGCATTAAAAAGTAAATTCCCACCTTTGTTTTCTTTGATGTTCCTACCTACCTACCTACCGTATTTAGGTCAAATCGCCTTTTACCTTAGTACAAGTACAGTTTCATTGACAGAGTTGTAAATTATTTTATTAAGCCAAAGGTATATTAGGTATTGTAATACAAACAAACTTTTCTTTTTTTAATGATCGTTTAACGTAAACACCACTATGGTACTGCTTCATACTAATGACGGTTTCAGGGAAGTACTTTATCTTATGGACACATGCCTGGTTCTAAGAATTAAGAATACTTATTTGGTTTTGGAAGTCTTCAGTGATTCTCAATACAAATACCTGTATACCTACATAGGTAGTTTTTCGTTACAAATACATCTTTATTCCAATATTGAAACAAACCGTAAATACTATCCCCCTGCTAGGGTTTAAACCGTATTAAGCTAGAGAAAGAAAACCAATAAAAAATATCAGGCTACAAACCTTCCTTACTTTAAAGAAATATCACAACTTGGTTTTGTTCATCTAAGCAAAAGCAGTTAATTACAGAATACATATTGTATGTGTGTTTTTTAGCAAACAAAATAACTCATGCAACCCAAGCAAACCAAATACTGACAGATTGCTTAGCATACACCGGAGCTTTAATCTAACATAGGTATCGAGTCGAGTATGCTCTTTTCAACTTAAGATGTCGCTAGGTGTATTACACTGCTATAGCTCATACTTATTTGAGTTGGTTGGATATGTTGTACCTTCCACATTTCTTATCATTACTTTATTAGGTACAGAGAAAATACAACAGTGAGGTACTTATATAAGTACTAACTGTAAAAACGATTTTGTAAACAATAACAATAAAACGAAATAGTAGGAAAATACATAGTTTTAAGATACTGGACGCCTATGCCATTGCTGGTTTACTTTTACGACTGTTTAATGGAATATTGCAATTTCCAGGACTTAATTCATTACTCAACACAAGACAAATAATTTTATTAATTATTGTCACTCTAATATATTGTGTCGAGGATGCACACCCAGGTCTGTCGAATTTATATAATATTCTTTTACAGTGAAAAATTTGAAAATTTGAGCACGAGTTATATATAGTTTTAATAAATTTTAAAAAAATGCTGTGGTTGATAACTGTTATTGTTATTAAAAAATATTCTTTTCAATACACCTGTATGTATGTACCGGGTGAGTCAACGATTGCGTGGAGTAATTTTAGGCTTTGAAGATAAGAGTTGTCGATAATAAGCTTTTGTGTTAAGGTACGGTTGGATATTCTGCACATTTTATAATTATTTTGAATTATACAGGGTGCGTTCAAAAAGTAGGGTGTCACAAAGTTAGATTTTTTAAAAATTTGACACCCTGTATTTGAATAGATTTTTGAATTCTACATGTAATTTAATAACTTTTTCATTAGGTTTAATATACGAAACAATCATGGTTTTCAAGATAATTTGACTTGTAATGAAAATTTAGCATTTGCTAGCATTTCTTTGTTGTGACAATACTATTTAAATTTTTCATCCAAGCGATTCATAATTTGTATCCTGAGTAAATTAAGTCAAAGAACACATCCACTATGGAATATTTGACATCCCATTTACAGGGTGTTTTATTTCTAGGTCCAAGTTAGAAAACTTCTAATAAAAAATGGCACTTTTATCAAATGGACCACCCTATATATTTTTCTGTCAACTTATAGCTCGGCAAAAACTCTTCACATTTTGTGAAAATGTTCTATCCCTATCTCTAATAGCTTTTGAAATATTTTGGTTTTTAGGGCTTTTCTCTTCTCGTTATAGCATAATTTGGCAACGGATCTCAGTAGCCATGGAAAACAAATAAAAATAATGTTAGTGGGCATTAAGAAGCAGATCGGTTTTAAAGTTAAGCGTTTTTACTGTAAAGTTTATTGTCCAGTTATTTATATTAGCATATTTGGACAACATTACTCATCTTATGCCTCGTATAATGACTCAAAAAGAACAAAAATATTGTATAAAAAATCCGCCATGTTTTTGTCAGTTATATTCGTGTTTCGACTGACGCCATTGTGAAAAATTAATTTATCAGAAGCAAAATACCCATAAATTATTAAATTTTTTGGAGAAATATCATAATTATATAATTATTCTATCATTTACTTATTAAATCTTGCCTAAAATACTAAATATTAAAATTTTTCTTTTTTTTTGTTAAATTTAAATTATTTTTTTGTTAAATTTAACTGAACTTAATACACTCAATTTAAGTCAAAGAGAAGGCACTTGCATTTTTTACTGCAAAAGTCTATATATTATATCAGAAAAATTTGCCGCGCACATAAAATTATCATTTAATTTGCGGTTTATTCAAGATTGTATGATTACATAATTAACATATTTTTATATTAAAAATGTAACATCGCAATTTTAAAATTACGAAATGTTATCCATATTGTACTTCCTTGTAGACTATACATTATACTTGCGATATTTTGGTGTAGTTCGCCAACATTATAAAATTAAAAAGTTTTTTAAGATTTACCAAATTTCCATGGATCTCTCTGCATTTGTATAACCCCTTATATGAGGTTCATACGATGTATTTGTAAGACCTAAACATCACTGTATAAATATTTTTACTGTGTTATAGGATACTTGTACAGTATGTTTATAATGCAATTTTTCTATGCCTGTTAAAATAAATGTGTTGTATAAGGCAGCCCAAAGAATCTATTTATATAACAGTTTTATAATTGTTATTTATGTATGCATATTATGTAAATTGTATAATGACCGTATAATGGCACAATACAGATACTATACTATGAAAATATTTTATGAAGATGGGCCCTTTTGTTTCTATAGCAATCGTATTACGGTTTAAAAACCGCATTTAAAATAATTTTATTTTATCAACTTCCGTTGTATAATTGTTACAAACATTATAAAAATAATTTCACTAGTTTGGCGGTTTAATTGTTTAATCGGTTTTCGAGTTAAAGCAAACTATGTACCTAAAACCGTTTTTTAACGTTTATCCATGCGCAAATAGAGCATATAAATTTAGCAACGCAAAACCTTGGTCAAGATGGCCGGACAATGTTGTCACTACTTTTAAATTTTTAATTTTTAAATAAGTTCTTTAACTCAACAATTTAAAACAATGACTGATTTCTTTTTAACATACTTTTGTAATAATTAGAACTCTTTGTATTTGTCTTCATTTACATACATTTATTTTTAAAAATGGTCTAAAGTGCATACAATATAATTAATTACCAAAACTTTTTATATTTGCGGCAACACTGTACCGTATGTGTAATTATTCAAACCGCCACGATTAAAAATCAAATTCGAATGCTGGATTAAGTGACATTTCAGATGTCGCGGCCATAATATACCGATTGCGCCGATCGGCGATCGCACACTGAGGCATCATTTACGTCATTATCTGGAGGTTTTAAACTTAGTTAAACTTTAATATTTATTATTCCTCAATTAAAAAGTTATGCAGCACCTCAGAATTCTTTTGTTATCGTGAAGCATACAGGGTGACCCACCACAAACAATCCATCCTGGTTTATAGCTTTTTGGGTAAAATTTTTTAAAAAAACTCTGAGGCTCTTATGCGTTTATTTTCAGGGGGCACATTTTTCTATTATTTTCGTGGGTGTAACATGATCCCCCCACGGAGAGGGTGGCTTCAACCCTAACATTTTTTAATGGATACACTGTTTTAAAGGGCATAAAATTCCCTTTAAAATGACACTATGATTGTTGGATTTGAGCAATTGGTTGCCGAACAAGTGCGTTTTAAACATTTTACTGGGTATCTGATAAATATAGCCACGAAAAGGTTTTTATGCAAAAAAAAATTAAGTGATAAATAGCAGTTGAAAATTTCACTATCATCTTCAGTTAATCGGAATATTTCGCGTATACACGTTCTTTAATTTTTCCATCGATCGAAGTTCTAAAATGATTTATTCTGTTAAGAAGTAGTGACAACCACTTTATTTCAAAAACAATGAATGTGCTAGAGCAACAGTAGTTTTGTTTAGTGAAAGACACGCTGATAGACGTGTTTTTCATAGTTACATTTTGTACTTAATGGCAAAATTTCGGAAGACTGATCCAGTGGCAAATAAAAAAAGGAATATTCCAATCCGGTGAGAAATGAAGCACTAGAAGTAGATGTTCAGGGTAAAGTTGCCATCGAGCCTACATTAAGTACTAAAAAAATGTCTGATGTAACGGACATTTCGCCTACCACTATATAGATAATTCTAAAACTTTATAAATAGTATCCCTATTAAATTCAGTTACTGCAGGAATTAAATCAAGAGCACCGCCATGTAATATTTTGTAAAGCAATAATGAGCGAACAAATAATCTTTAACGTTTGTTTCTCCGACGAGCGTTTGATTTTTTCTGAATTGTACCGTTAATCGGCATAACTGTCGTTATTAGTCCAATATAAATCTTAGGGTTTACCATGGAGACATCCCCAAAAATTAACAGCCAGATTCCCCAACGCTACTCCGATCTAATTTGACAACCAACAGTTTTAAACTCACAAGTGTAAGAATAAGACAACTAAGTTTTATACTAGGAAAATTTGTTTCCGACTTTTTCGCAAATTTATAAAGAAAATGGCAATTTTAGGACGTACTTGTCACAATTACGAATTTAAATCCATTTTAATAACACGTTCCAAGATGAAATTCATTAATTTGGAAACTAAGCAAATCGGTGAAATATTACAATAACTTATAAGTTTTTAATTGACAATGACTTGCCCAAACCTGTCAAAACCTAACTGATCAACTAGAAGATCTTAGTTTAAACCAGTACTAAATCTTAAACCTTTTTAGTGAATCTTAGAGTCAATTTTTGGGCGGGTATTTTTGGGGATCGTTTAATTCGCCCATTTTTTTACCAGGAAATTTAATGGAGATAAGTATCTAGACTTGTTAGAATCCAACATGAATAGAAATTATGGAGAACGACCAACGTTAATCATCGTGAAAACCTGATATTTGAATAAGCCGGAGCTCCTCCTCATTACGCATTACCTGTACAACAGATTTTAGATAAAATTTTTCTGGTAAACGGATTGGAAGAAAGGGAGTTATCGAATGGCCCGCAAGGTCGCCCGATTTATCTTCCCTTGACTTTTTCTGTGGGGTCATTTAACATCGAATATTTATGCGACCCAGCTTGCACCTTTAGAAGATTTATGGAACCGCTCATTGATGAATGCCACCAAATTACCGCAGATATTCTTGGTATCGCCGGGAACACTTTAAACAACTGTTGTATTACTGTATGGAAGTGAATGGCGGGCATTTTCCGCATTTAATAAACGAACACGTAAGTGCTAACCTCTTTGTTTGATTCATTTTAAGACGCAATTGCTCGGCAACCATTGCACACTGGTTTCACGCCCATACTAAGGTGCGACAAAAATACAAAATCCATATTTTGTGGATTTTATGACTAAAGACATTTTAGTCCAGTGTATAAAACATTTATTAGCAGAAATAGTGAACGTAATTATATTTTTTTTAAATGTCTTAAACCAAGTAGTTCCAAAATAGCTTTTGACAGAAGAGATTGCTTCTTTTTAGGCAACTTTCTGAGCCCTGTTATTCATGGATCAGAGCTTAGGAGAAGCCTGTCCAGAATGTCCCTATTTGTGACATTCCTGGACATCCCCGACTACCGAAAATCGTGGATCAACAAGGATCAAATTTAAGTGGATTTGCTAAAAAGAAGGGCATATCTAATTTTTTAAAAAAGATTTTGGACTCTAGGACCATCGAGAATTTGTTAAAATGCGAGAAGTATTCAAATGTAAACGAAACATAATATGTATGAAAATATCTTCTTAGCGTAGCTGTCAAACTGCAGCAATATAATAATAATAATAATAATAATAAACTTCTTTATTTCAAATCATAAATCAATATTAAAATTTAAAAATATGTTATAATGATCAGGGTGTTCAGTTGTCGACACTTTTGCAGGGTATCTCGGTTATCTCTAAAGATAGAGAGCTGCGGTTTTCGCTATACTATGCTACTTTTTCTTGAAACGTTTCATGCTACAAACAGAATTTTCATAGCCCCTTCGTTTCGAAGATACAGGGCAACTGAAAATGTGTCATTTTCAAGCACTCCTCGTATCTCAGTTGACTTTTAACTAATCGGTAAGGCGAAAACTAGTAATTATATAGTTTTTTGCTTAGCATCCAGTGGCGTAGTAATTTTTTTTCTAGAAGAAACAAATTTGAAGATAAAAACCAAAGTTGCATTTTAAAAATGAGACACCCTGTATATTTTGTTTTTATTCGAATGATTTTTTCATAAGCTTTTCAAAAATATGTAATTGTTGATATCTTTTGGGATAAATTTCGAATTTTACAATTAAAAAAAAAGGATATAATATTATTTCATAGTAGGCCGTGAATAATGATTTGAAACAAATTAATATAATAGCATCCTTTCATGACTGCTAGTCTGGCCGCTTGTTAAAATTTGTAAGAGATCATTTAAAAAAAATTATTGTTCACAAAACCCCTACTTGCTATTATTTATTACTGTGTTTTTTGTTTTAAAAAATGGCTGGAATGATAGTTTGTGAAAACTTTGAAAAGTATGATATGTTAGTTTGCTATATTGAATCGAATGAAAATTCGCATGATGCCGCCGAACTATATTTTAACAGGTAGTACGATTTTATATCAATTATAAATTTATCTTTGGCTTTTTTATATATTCATTCTAGATATCCAGGTAGAAGGCAACCTTTTTCCGATATATTTTCTAGAATTAAAAAATAAATAGTCAATTATTGTAAAATCCTATAACAAGGAAAATTGAGAAATCGACGAGGTTAACGTTTCAGGCAGTATAGAAGCAACTCCTTCTACTTCGTGGCTATTGAGAAAGAAGTGAAGTGAACAAGGCTCGAGCACAAAGTATATTACACAAATATAAATTTTGACCATACAGAGTCAAAATCGTTCAGCATTTACATCGTGGGGATGCTGCACATCGTCTCATTTCTTGCAACTGGTTTTTTCAGCGTTGCTCGTTTTATTGTGGGTTTGCTTGGCAACTGACTAACTCATAGAATTTATGAGGGAAGCCTTTCAGCAAATCGTTACCTAGGTGTATTGCAAGATATTGTACCTAAATTGCTAGATGGTGTTCTATTGGCTTACTTAAACAATATATATTTCCAACAGGCCTGCCCATAATGCCGGAATAATATGCCAGTTATGATATTGGGATTTAAGATTTTAAAAATAAACCTCAATGTTAGTTAAATGTCTCCATTGATTTGTTTCAAATCATTATATCAGGGCCAACTATGAAATATTATAGGTACTCTTTTTTGGGTAAAATTTGAAGTTATTCCATAAGATATATACCAACAATTATATATTTTTGAAAAACTTATAAAAAAAGCAATCGAATTAAAACAAACTATACAGGGGATCTCGTTTAAAAATAATGCAACTTCGGTTTTTATCTTCAAATTCGTTCCTTCTAGAAAAAAATTGACTACGCCACTGGATTTTACGCAAACTGCTATATAATAAGTAGTTTTTACCTTACCGATAAGTTAAAAGGCAACTGAGACACGAGGGGTGCTTGAAAATGACACATTTTCAAAATCGCCCTGTATCTCCGAGACGAAGGGGCTACGAAAATTCTGTTTGTATCAGCATACGTTTCCCAAAAAAGTAGCAGTATTGCGAAAACCGCAGCTCCCCATCTTGAAAGATTACCCAGATATCCTTCAAGAGTGTCGAAAACTGGACACCCTGTACATACATTGGCCTTGAAAGTCCATCACAAAAATAGTTTGTTTCCGGGATTCGGCAACAAATCAGGTCGCAATAGCGTGAGTTTCTAATAACACGGTAGTCGCACACAATGAATGTTACACTTTCGATGACGAAATGGGAATGATGATAAATAGCAAAGTGTATTTAATTTATACTTTTGCGAAGTTCAGATCGAGTAGATGTTACAGTGAGTACTAATTTCGTAGAGTCGTAACATATGATTTTTGCTTTCTGTCGTATGAAAGAACCAGTGTGCATGGGCTCAAAATCAACAAACAAAGCGTCATTTTACAGGGAATTTTATGACCTTTAAAATAATATATCGCACATACCCCTAGCCACTTAATGTTTGGGTAGAAATAATATAAAAATGAACCCCCCTGAAAATAAACGTATACGTGTCCGAGCGTTTTTTAAAAGTTTTACCTAAAAAGCCATAAACCTGGGTGGACTGTTTTCGGTGGGCCAACCTGTGTATAATATATCCTGATTTAAGATGCTAGTATTATTATAAAATTTAGTTTTAGTACTGTTACAGTTCGCTAAGAAATGCACGACATGTCTGTCGAATTTTTGCGGCCATGCAAAGAAAAGTGCAAAATACAACTTTGGTTTCTTTGATGAATTATTCAGGGTTTTGAAAAGAATCATCGCTAATATCTCTCAAATAAAAAAAAATTCTGGGAAACGCTCAAATATGGTAATTGTTTAAAAAAAATTTCTGTGTTTTAACGGTACCAGTAGTCTATATGACGATTTGAACCGACCCCATAATATATGTCAGACAGTCGATTAATGTACTAATTAATTATAGTCCACGTGTGCTACAGCGATTGAGATTCGCGGTGCCGACGCCGCGATGACAGCGGTTCCTTTTATATCGATTTCACCTGTCAAGCTTTGTTATAAAGAGGGTTACATAATTTTAGATTAATGTAGTAATTAATTATAGTCCACGTGTGCTACAGCGATTGAGATTCGCGGTGCCGGCGCCGCGATGACGGCGGTTCCTTTTGCATCGGTTTACAGGCTTGAGGGCCATTAATTTACGGCGTAGCTGTCCCTTTCCCTCGATGGCTTTAATACCTGGCAAGCATAAAAGAGGGTTTGATTTTTATGGTATGCCGAGCAAAAGTGTGATAATACATTTTACAATGGGTCCTTTCAATTCTTTTAGATTTACGGAAGTGGGTTACGCGTGTAGATAGATATTTATAGGATATTAAAGAATAAAAAGGATAGTAAGTATATTGAGATTTATTAATTAAAAATAATGAAGGAACGCTGGTGATATACATTTTAAAAAAACAAGGACACGTGTTCTCTTGCAATTTATTGCCAGCCCTAGATTTGCTGTTTACGTGCGGGAGATAAAGGTGTATAGGTTATAAAAAGAATTAGAAAAAGGGGCGTAAATTGGTAATAGTATTAAGTTCTCTTATATTATTCGTAACTGCTGCTGGTGGCGTTTAACTTATCCGCGGTAATATAATAGAAATATTTATGCGAATACATGCAATCTTAGCCTTTCTTAACGAAAAAAAAAGTAATAAAACAGCGAGTGTGTGGTATATATTAGCTCATGTGTATGTCCACGTTTGCTACATGATTTTTCCTTTTGCGTGTATGGATAGAGTCCGATGATGCCGACATCATGCGATTTATAGATCTCGAGCGTAAGATATGATTTCCCAAAATTTTGGTGTATGGATGTGTACGTGAGTAAGTATAATTTAGAGCATCGTACCACTTAGTCTGATAGGGATATGAGCCGTTAGAAGGGAAAATGTGGTACTGCTAGTCAAATAGATAGACGGAGCGGCGACCGGATAGACTGTCTGATAGCTAGTTTTTAGATAGCTCCATAGTCAGTCACTCGGCCCGACATAGAGTCATACGTGTGTGCGTGTGGACAGCAAGACAGTCATACGTGTGTGCGTGTGGTCGGTCATACGTGTGTGCGTGTGTACAGCCAGACCGTCATACGTGTGTGCGTGATATTTATATTAATAATAATAATACCTCCAGATTAATTTAAATTAGAAATATATTGTATCTGATTTAGTTCGGACAGTTGTCCTTAAGCCCTATCACCAGCGTCAAGGTACAGATACATTGATAGGGTCCGCCCTCCCACCACTCAGCTGTACGATTTAATTAATTCCGCGGCGTATATGTTGCGTTACCCTGTCGATATTGCTTTGTTTCTTTTTGGATAGAGTACGGTTATAATAAGATGATAAAAGCACTGTTTATAGTTTAAGAATGTCATTTGTAATCCAGACGTCAGCGGAGTAAGATGCACCGTGAAATTAAATTTAAGCTCCTGGCAATGCACGGGCATGAAAATGTTTTCGGGTTTAGAAAGCCCGAAACTGGATGGTTTATCAAGCCAATTCAGTCGTTTCCTGAAGAACCTGTCTATTCGGAAATAAAATTGCCAATAAATGCTAAAAACGATTTTAATTAAAAATTGAACGTTTATTTTAGAAAAAGTACAAGATTTTATGTCAAAATATGTTCCTGGTTTTACGAGGAAATTGTTGAAACTAAAATTTGATTTTACTTATTAACTGATCGAAATAAAAAACTTGAAATGAAATAAAATAAAAATTATCTGATATAAAGATAAAAAAATAGCGCAAATGTGTTTCCATAATCATATATTTGAAAAAAAACTCATGGACAGTAACCGTTTTGATTAATTTTAGTTTTTTAAATCACTAACAGCGGGTTGCACAAAACTTTTAATCAAGTAGTAGATTTAATTGACGTTTAGAGTCAACGTTGCCAATGACGTTAACATTAGTGCTGTCACATTACAAGGGTCTAATTAGTTTAATTCGTGATTAAATTGTTTGTGCAACCGGACGTAAGACTTCATAAATTTACGAAAATATATCACCCTTCCATGGTTCTACGTTATATACCAGATTCAATTGTTTTAAATTATTTTACGTAGGTAACATAAAACATTTTTCAATTTTTCTCAGTACAAATATTATACTAAATGTGAGGAATCTCAAATATGTCATTCATTTGAAATGAGATGAAGGTATTCATTATGTAAGTTATGCGCCTATGGTCTTCTTATATTATGCAATGGGAATATTTCAGTGTGCAGGTGTTAATCCGGATTTAATGCTGTTCGTAGAAAAGATATACAGGTAACCGGCAAATCTTTTAGGTAAAAATGTATAATGGTTTAGACGTTATCGTTAGTCACCATCTATCTAGCGACCGTTTTTATTTCACGAACGTACAAAAGAAGAATTTACGATGTACCACCGTCGTTGGGGGCTTACTAAATAAGATAAAGATCTTTCCACCTGCAACCGTTGAAGTTTCCCAAACTAAGAATTTATACGACACATTGCTCAATTTAACAAAGAGGGTTTTACCACCCAGGCAGTCGATTCTTTAAACACAAAAATCTATACCTACATTCAATTTTCTAAAACCGACGCCCCCTAATAAATGTAGGCCCTCCCTTTTACAAAAAAGGAGTTTAGTTGGTCGGGTAGTTTAAAATTTTACTTTAGTTACTGTTTTCTGTTAGCCAGATAACTTTGACTTTCGTTATTTAAAAATGTCTAAAAAATATTTCTTGCAAAAAGCTATCAGACTCGGTAGTTCGAGTGATAAAAGTTTGAATGCTGTGACGTACGCTGACCCGAGGCGTAACTCATCTACAACGGGTACTTCTGTGCGGACCAGCGATTACGAATCACTACATCCGTCAGCACATAATGGAGATTTACCGCGTGAGGAGACCATCGGGATACGCATAAAAACCAGGCCTATGCGTTTATCAAAAATAAGACCTGCGTGTAACAGTGCGAAAGTCCCTGCGGAAAATGAGGATGATATCAGCGTAGCAGAAATTTTAAGCGAATCAATCGTACGGCGAGACATGGTTTCACCAATAAGATTATCCCAGTCGGAGACCGAAATTGCCCTCAATGTAACAGACATTTTCAGCGAATCGATTGTACGTGCTATGGTTTCCCCATACCAATAAGCCAGTCAGAGCCTGAAATAGTTATGCCCGAACAGCTACATCGATCTTCCCGTAGGGCATCCGAAGGTTCAACGGATAATCTCGTGACAGATGTTGTCAGAGAAACAACACCCCCAAAACTTTCCCGTACGGACAGTGAAATACAGGACATTTCTTGTCAATCCGTCGATGCTGACAAAGTACCAGACATTTCCCGTGATACAGATATAGCACGAGACATTGTTTCGGAGACGTCAACTTCGTTGACAGTGTCTAAAATAGTTACATCTGTACAGATACCGTGGGCTTCGCGTAGGGACTCCGCTGGTTCGACGGCTAATGTAATGCCGAACATTATCAGTGAAACAACGGACAAGGACGACGGGCGAATCAATATCATAAGTGATGTGGTGGTAAAGAAGGCGAGGCGGCAACCCACTACTACGAAGTTAGAAAAGCTGTTGAAATTGCCAAAGACAACCTGCAGCAATAATGTGTCTAAAATAGTTACCCCTGTACAGATACCGTGGGCTTCGCGTACTGACTCCGGTGGTTCGACGGCAAATGTAGTGCCGGACATTATCAGTGAAGCAAAGGACTTCCCCATAATGGGTCCCCAGTTAATTGCGACCCGTTCTGATACTGAAATAAATGCGTTACCTACAGTATCTGAGTCAGCGCGTATAGAATCGGCTCACCAGGAATTGAAATCGATTATCGACGTAGCTCAAAAGCTTCCGAACCCTAATAGTGAAATATCAAGGTATTTTAGTTCGTTCAGACCAACCCAAAGTGAGGAACAGTTAGAGCAGTGGTTCCCAACCTGGGGGTAATTACCCCCTAAGGGGTAAATTGGGATTTTCTGATGGGTAAAGACAAGGATTGGATCATCATTCAGACATAAAACAAAATTATTAACAAAATCATCTTCATTAAATCTAACTACCTAATCACTAATTTTATTAGTGACTAGTTAGTGAGATTACAGATATTTGAAAATTTTAGGTAATAAATTTTATTATCTAAAATACGAATACAAGCCTGCGACGCAGCGCCGCTGGATATATCGGCTCGCTCGTCTCATTGACTTACATTACTTCTTAATTTAAAACAAAATTGCTAAAAGTGTTTTCTTTAACTGATTAAAACTAATTTAAAGAAAAAAATACAATAGCTAATTTGTTTTTTTTTACACTAAACGTTTTTGGGGGTATTTGCTGATATCTAACCTGCTTTATGGGTAATAGCCTTAAAAAGGTTGGGAACCGCTGAGTTAGAGGAACAATTATTATTACCAAACGTGATACTAATCACTAGCGCGCATTTCATTATTACCTCAAATAGTACAGCGTCAACTTCTTCAACACCGACTTGTGCAGAAACTTCCGGACAGGAACCAAAAATACTGAAAAAGTGGGGCAAAAACTCGCAGACAAAAACTTTACGTAGTGTGGTTAAAAAGAGTCCGTCGGGAAATAAACGATCACGCGAGAGTGAAAGTGAGTATTCCAGCTGTGAAGAATTTACGTCGAGCTGTCCAAAACCGAATTGTCGAAAAAAGAAGAAGAAAAAGAATATGAAAAAATAAAAATATTTTAAAATAGGGTTTCCATCAAATATTTGGGCAAGGTGATCAAATAACTGGAGTACGGTAAGGTTTAAGTTTCTATTAAAATAGTAAATTTTTAAAAATAAAATAATTTTTAATGGGGGGTGTACACGTTAGTCGCTTTACTCAAGCACTTCTTTTGGTTTGAAGTTAAACATATTGTTCCTCAAAAAGTTTCACAAGTAGGATAAAAACGCACGGAACTACATTATTGAATTTAAAGTTTATCTTTATAATCTTCGTTACTATCAATATTATTATGAATTTATAGTATGGTAAGAACGCTAGTAATTACATCGCAGGTTGCGATTGCAATCCCTCAAAAGTGGGGCCTCCGCAATCCCTCGGGATCCCGCAGCGGCTATGCGGAGACGTATAGCCATAAAAACCCGTAAACTCTTAAAAATAACGCAAGAACATGTATCGGCCAAATATCTGTGGTATTATAATATGAAAATTAATGTGCCTGCTTAAGTATTATAAGTATCTTACGCGCCTTTCAATCAAACTAATGTGATTTACTATACAAACTAGTAAGACTTATTATCGCAGGTAGAAAAATAATAAACATTTAAAATTCATTACCCTAAAGCTACTTGATAATTTAATTGATAAGAAATTTGACAGGTTTATAGTCATAGTGCTATAGTTAAGATAGGCTACACTTTAAATTACATAATCTTGTTGACTGGCAAACTGTTAATTTTGATATTTATAATAAAAAATTAAAGTTGGTTTGATAATTAGTTAAATAAACGTTACTTTATCGAATTTATAAAATTAAAAAACCTATGAAGGTTCCTCGTATAAACATTTGAAGTTCATTTGCTCAAGTTACTTGTTACTTTAATTAAGAAGAAATTTGATTTATAGACGTTGTAGTATAGCTACGAGGTGCTAGACTTTAAATCATATAATATTTTTAACTGAAATACGTTTTTTTTTGTTGATTTTATAATAAAAAATTAAAGTTGGTTCAATAATTAATTAAATAAACAAAAAACCTATGAGGGGACCCTCAGGATCTCTCGGGATTAGAACCAATCCCGCAAATGCCCCGCGGGATATAAAACACGGAGGGATTTCAGTCGCTGATCGCTGGTAAACTCACTTCTTGATTGCATGATAACAATTATTATGGCACAAGAGTAATCTGTACAATCATTTTTACTATTTCAACTCTCAATACAGTACGGTATATAAAAGACCAAAAATGTGATCAAAAACATTTACATGTAATTTTGAAAGAGGGCACATATATACATTTCACAAAGTAATATACAGAAATGCGGTAATGAAATATTCTCCTATTAATAGAATAATCGGGCAGCAATAAGACGTTTAAGATTCCATACCCTAAACGATGCACTACCTAGAATGGTAGGGGGAGTAGACATATTCTGTGTTACACGACAGATGTGTGATCGAATAAATTTGAAAGGAATTTAGTCAGGTGTTCAACCCTATAAAAAGCTAAAGATCTGATGAAGATTCGTTTATATTCTTTGAGCTACAGAACGGTTTTAGTGAGAGTGTACTGTGAAAATTTGGTAAATACCCTTCTATTTTAAATTAAACTTTTAATGTTATAACGTAAAGTATCAAAAATATTATGATGTTTAAGGTTATTGTTTAAAATGTCCAAATTCTGTTGCATTTTTTCTTTTATTCTATGTAAAGGACTTTTATGATAATTATTTCTCCATGTTAACTTCTGTTTATATATTTATAATAATAATAATAAAGAAATTTATTTGTACCAATAAATATTTAACGATAATTATACCCTAAATTACAGACTACGCACTGCGCAGTTTCAACAATCCAATACCAATTAGGAATAATATATTATTTTAATGGTTACCGTTACATAAACTATGCATAGAAGCACTAAGCAAAAATTTAAACGGTACCGATTTAAAATATATTGAATAAGCATTTAAATATGCTCAGTTCTCAAGTGTATTTTTCATAATTTGTATTATATTTTCGCTATCTGTTAAAACTGCCCAATATCAGAAATCGCTGAAACAACCTTATTCGAGTTGTTAAAATTTTCCTAAGACATATCAAAATTTAAATACCCAAATTAAATTTCTACAATTTATCGTCTACAAGTTTATTGCTTTTCAAAATTTCCTGTTCAATATTAAAAGAAAAAGTGTAGAGAGTAAAGTGAAATACTGCAGTTCTTTGTTTGTTATTTATGTTCATAGTATATATTTTATGATTACCTCAAAGATACTTTTAAGTGGTTTTATTTCATAGGTAATATTTAAATTTTCACAGCCGAATAACACATATTTTATTAAAATTACAAAACAATTATTATCCATATATACGCCGATTTAAAATATAGCTATATTTATTTGTTTCTGTTTGCCACTTCGTAGCATAGAACGGTGTTTCTTATTAATTTGTGAGTAGTTTAGCTTGCCGATAAATATTTGTATTCAATGCTGTTGCGAAAATAATTTTATTTCCATTACTGTCAAGAATACTCACATTATTTCAAGTTTTTCTTATTATCTTTAAGAACACCGAAAATTCAATTATCCTTCACAGTATATTTTTGTACTTTTTAATTTAAACAATAAAATTAGAATAGTAGATAAATAATACCCATAAATTATAAACTATGACGATTGATGGTGACCAATTCATGCTGAACGGTTTTCACCAGTCCAGTACACATTTTCAGGAAATCTAGAATTTTGGTAATAAATTATTGTTGTATAATATAAAATATGCATGGAACTGACAAATCAAATAGCGGATATGCAATGGTTTTAAATTTACCTTTATTCTAATGAAACTTATCCGAAAGTAAGTTTTTCATCTTTGTTGTACTTACTGATAAAGAAGCGAATGTGACATCTAAGGATTTAAAAATAACTATCGCGAATTTCATATTTAGTCTCAGGAGTAAAACAAAAGTTAACATGAGTGAAAATTTATCGCGCAATCTCTTGCCCCGATTTAAAAAAAAACGATTATTAAAGAGTGATCAGAACCGTTAGGATATTGAGTTAATAATTAAGCATTTTAAAGTTATATTTACATCTGTTGCTTTTTAATTTTGGTTATTTATATATTTTCCTAACAGATAAACATATCTTTTATCAAAGAAACCTGTAAATATATTTATTTAAGTTCTGAAATATCTGTTTTAAAAAGTACCTGAAACGCACCAAAATTTGCACGCATAATTGAAATTTCACCATTTTATCATCTACAAATTTTTAATTAAAATTTTTCTGTTTAAATATTTAAAGACATGTATAAAAGGTAATGCAGAATGATGTAGTACTTTCGTATGTTTATAGTATATATTTTACGAGTGCTTAAAAATCATCTTTAGGTGTTTTAGCTCTGTTCGTAGAGAAATCACAATCCGATCAGCGCCAATCAAATTTTAGTTATTTGGCAAGGCGACAGTTAGTGGAAGGGTTTCCAGTAATTTCATTGACTCTGATTGGCTTGAGACTGTTCTGCGAACAGGGCTATTATTTCTTAAGCATCATTTAAATTTTCACTGGCTGAATATCACATTTTATTAAAAATGTCGAAAAACGTCTTTTCTTCAAATTCTAGAAATATTATTTCAATATACGTATTTAAATTAAATTTGTTTATCGATATCTGAGCTAATTGCAATGCGATTTATTACTACTTATAGACTATTTAATTTAGAACAATCAAAATAATTCTTTTAAAATTTGTTAGTTGTTGTACTATTTCCCATTGTGTTATATAATACAGATACATTTTAGCATCATTACTATTACCTACTTGACGTATCAGAAATAAACTAACCACGCTCCAGGCAAAAACTTGTAGAATAGAAAAAAATTATCTTTTGAATTTTTGTCAAGAGGTTAAATTAAAAATGCGTGAGCGTTGTAACCGTCATAACATTTATAAACCTACAGAACACTGCTTTGTTTGTCCTTTAATTTGGCATAGTAACACATACTCTTCAAACGCCTGAGCGTTATTCTACCCTTATTATGTAGGCCCCATACGCTACTAATTAATTTTATTAAATAAATGTGTATTTATAGCAGTATTATAGATTTTACCTAAACAATAGGTTTCTTGCTAAGAATCTGTTTATGCTAGAAGGTGATCTATATATACTATGTGATATGAAAGAGTAACATATAGTTAAACACGTAATTCCCAGGTATCAGCTCTTTTAATATGCATAAATAAATAGATCTTAAAATCAAAGTACACTCGGCCTCTTTTTTCACATTACGTTAAATAATACCTTGTACAGTATGAAGATCAACGTTGCAACAGAGCGAGTCCCGATTGTGACTATTTTTGCAATTGTTTTTAGAAAAAGGTTCACGGTCTTAAATATCAATATTTTCATAAGGGCTGAGATTGATTTATCAGAACCTTTTGATTCGGTCTGCAAATTTAATATAATTCTCGAAAGTGGCAATTATATTCTACGTATGTGTGTATAATTACCTATTATTACACTCTGTAATTTTCACAGGCTCTGTTAATATCTTTTTAGCTTAAGCATTTTTATTTGCGCTCTTAAGATAAACTACCGCACTTTAGGATTCAATTAAAATTTAAATTCATAAAGCCCCCATAAAAATCACTTATGCCGTTGTTTATTTTTAGGCATCCTCTTTTCATAAATCTATACCGCATATCTTTAGAATTATCCTACAATATAATTCGTGATTGCATCAATTTTTATTCAAATTATTTTCATTTTAACTAAAGAAGCTGTTGTCGTACCCTAAATGCGTAAAAAAAAAGTCTAACTTTACTAATCATTATACGTATATTATGCTTACTTATACTTTCTATTCTAATCATTTTAGATCTCTCAAACTAGCACATATGCAGATTTTCGTAAATGTTTTAAATTATTATTTGTAATTACATTTTCTTACGCGCCGACGCAAAATGTCATAATTTATTCGTAGGATGTATCGAGAGGAGAAACTGGTATCTTCACATAAAAATTCATAGAGATTTTTCGTTTTATATTTGAAGTATTTGAACTTATTTTGCTAATGAAACATAATATACATATATAATCGAACTTTTTCAGGCGAATCGTAGTACATGTATACCTATTAATTAGGATCTCTTTTCTCGCTTTATAAAACAATGCTTTTTGTTGATTAAGTATAAAATTTAAAAGTATTATTTCCATTTATTTAAACTTTTTTAGATCTAGGTAGTCTTTAACCGCCTATTTCACTAAAGGGACTTAAGATTTAGTACGGTCTTTAATTTAGGTCTTCAGTTTCCCTGTTAAATTTTGACAAATTTAAGTCATGTCATTAGTATAACGTGACATGTAAAAAGAATGTTTTATTTTAATATTTTCGCCATTTGCTCCTTTGTTAGATATACTTTTGTAGTGGATCGTTTTGTTAAGTGTATTTAGTTTTATTAGCGAAAACTTTACATACCTAAATTCTTGTTTATTTTTAAATTTAAGAAAAAAGACAAAAATAATTTATGGCACAAAACTCAATTGTCTTAGTCTGACACCTGTCAATATAAACCCCTAACTGGCAAATTATACCAGTTTAGCGTTAAAACTTCTTAGTGTATCCGATGTAAATATATAATTTTCTTCTATATAAATCAATATGTAAAAAAAATGCTGTATCAAGTATTACGGGTAATTATTAAATTTTTACGTTTCTCGAATTAACGCATCTCGATTTTCGTAAATGCATTATTAAATAATTTACAATGACAATTACGTTAGCCAAAATAATTTTGGCATATTCGTAGGGATATTTAGGGTTGTAAAAGCAGGTATTTTTATAATTATTGATATCGTTTATATGTCATAAAGTATATTTTGTCAATTTTTCATTTTTCGTAATATTTAAAATATCCAGACTTTGGTATTTGTTAATAAAAAAAGGGAAATATGCGCGAAAGTAATATTTTCAAGTGAGATCTAGTACAGGTATACCTATCACTCAGATATGCATAAATAAAAATTTCCGGGATAATCTGTTGAAATTATCCAATTATTAATTGTTGGTTTATTTTGATTAATAAGTATTGAGGACTTAGTTTGAGTGAAAACTTCTGTTTAGAATTTATAACTGTTTTAGTATTACAACGAAAAGACATATTACATAAATTTACTGGGTCCGGCATTTGTGATATCAGTTTGAGATTAAATTAAATAGATAGAAAAACCACTACAAATATGTTACCACCGACTTTCTGTAAAGAAGTTTGGAAATAAAGGCCACATTAAATGGATCCTTCTTTTGTCATCATAATGGCACCGTTATTACATTAATTGTCCAAATTATCTCTATTCGTATTATACAGAAACTGTTACTACCTTAAAACGCCAGACACTATTTTTAACAAAGAACTGTTACTTTTAAATTTCTTTCACAAGTGATTCTACCCCATTATGAGTACGGAATTAACGTCTGCTTACCTTTGAAATGCATTTAAATATTTAAAAAAGAGCACAATTAATACAGATTTTGATTAACATTAAACCTTTTAAACTTTTTTTCTAACAATATTATCTCGGTAAACAATTCATCAGACTAGACGATTTTTTTCCATTTGTTATTTTAAACTGTTCAATACACCTTTTTAAATTCATGAGATGAAGGGAACACTTGTTGCATCTCAAATAATTGTTTCTCTGTTACTATCTATATAACAGTAGATTTATATTGCCTAATAACAAATTTTAAAATATAAACCGAAAAATACAGCAGAAATTTCTGATAAGCTTTTATCCAAAATACTTATTTACAGTTTCTTTTGCAGATCTCTGGAACGACTCTTTTCTCTATAAGAATTGTAGGAGCTCCTTAGAGAAACGCACTTAAAGAGGGATATCGAAGCTGCTTCGTGCAAGATATACCAAGTAGCGTAAAATACCTGCTTCTGAGAAGTTTACACCTAAATCTAAAAATAGTCAATTGCTATTTTTAAAACAACCCAATAAGAATTGAAGGTCGTCCTTCGAAAAAAAAACGTTTAAAACAGTTTATTGACGTTGGACGTTAATTTGTGTATTCTAGATTCGGTATTCATAACGATTTCGGTTGTAGTATCGGATATACGAATAAACTTTTTAAAGTCACAGACCTGGTACGCACGCGCGCTAATCTACATTACATAAACTGTATATGTAACGCGACTTCATTGTTAATCCTCAGTTACATTTTAACCTTTTACACGAGCAGTAGTGTTCTTCTGCTCTCCGTTGACTTTAAAAAGTTTCTTCGATACCAATTCTTTTCGTTTTGTGAGTTACAAAGTGGTACTTCATAGTAAAATTACAAGAAATGGAAAAGTTTATTGTAATCAAGGATGCAGTAAAACGTGTCAAACGATTCAATCTTCATGGCCGAAGTATTGACTTTAGAATTAAAGATATCCCCAAGGGTGAAGAACCAATTTCTTGGATTAAAGAGGCCCTATCGGAGATGTTGGACTTTAGTATTACGAACCTAAATCCTACTGACAAAATTGGACTGAGCTTTTGCTCAAAAGACTTTTCAAGAGGCGACGGATGGATTCCTTTTAAAGAAGTTCGTGAAATCAGTGTAGACGATGTGTGGTCTATAATTCATAGCATATATCAATCAAATTCTACGGGATTTAACACCGATACCTTCTGCTTAGGCATTACCAGCGTACGTTTGCCTGTAGGAAGAGGGATCAGAAAAAGTGGGGACAAGTCTTTCATTGAAGAAATTAAGGGAAGGAAAGGTATAATACCCGTAAATAATACCGATAATCTCTGTTTACCAAGAGCTTTAGTGGTTGCTCTTGCCCATACCAACAAGGACCCCAATTATACTAAAGTACGCAGAGATATTGGTAAAATTCAGAGGGAAAACGCATTGAAATTGATGTGTGAAGCAAAAGTAATAATTCCTGAGGATGGAGGCGGTGTACCGGAACTTCAAAGGTTTCAAGAGTATTTCGGTAACAATTACAAAATAATTGCATACCGCTACGGTTTTAAGGGACGAGAAGTCATTTTTGAGGGGGATGGCTGTGGTAAACACTTACTGTATCATGATGGACATTATTGCGTTATAGGCTCATTAACCGCCGCTTTTTGCTGTGGTTATTATTGCGAATCTTGCCACGAGCCCTACAGCAATAAAAGCAGCCATCGTTGTGGACAAAAATGCATTGGATGTCACCAGTCTCCTAGCTGTAATTTTGAAGCAAAAGTTCAGTGCCCTGACTGCCTTAGGACATTAAGAAACCCACAGTGTTTTGAAAATCATAAAAAACTCGAATCGTACGATAAGAAGAGTACAGTTTGTGAGCGCTTACAACAATGCTCGTTATGTCTCAAGATAATCAAAGATAATAGAAATCACACATGTTGAGAGATTTTCTGTAAAATTTGCAGAAGGCATCAACCAGAAAACCACCTTTGCTTTATACAAGTGGATGCAAGAAAACCAAAAACTAAAAATATATTATTCGTATTTTTTGACTTGGAAACACGCCAGGAAAAATTGTTAGCAGATGGTACACTATTACACGAAGTTAACTTGTGCGTGTTCAAGCAATTTTGCGATGCCTGCATTGATACAGAACCCTGGCTGTGTGAAAAGTGTGGCGTTACCAAACAAGTGTTACGAGTCAATCCTCTAGACAGATTTGTGGAATATGTACTGAATCAAAGAACACTTTTTAAAAGTGTAATAGTAATAAGGCATAATGGAGGTGGATTTGATAACCAATTCATATTGAATAAACTCATGTCAGATACAGATCACACACCCGAAGTAATTATGAGGGGCAGTAAGATAATTCTAATGCAGCTACTAAACATAAAGATTCTTGACTCTCTAAATTACTTCCCTATGGCCCTATCAAAATTACCCAAAGCGTTTGGTTTAGATGACAAGTTCAAGAAGGGATATCCCCCCCCCTGTTCAATAAAAAAGAAAACGAAAACTATGTCGGGCCCTTACCAGCTGTAGAATATTACGCACCGGACAGTATGAAGCCGGAGGACCGAACAATATTCCTCGAATGGAACCGTCAACACAAAAATGGCACGTTTAATTTTCAGCAAGAGATCGTCGAATATTGTGTTTCTGATGTAGAAATACTCTATGAAACGTGCAAAAAATTTAGAGAACAAATGATAAGTACTACAAATGTTTGCCCGTTTACAGATGCAACTACTATCGCTTCTGTTTGTAACAAGGTTTTTCGAAGGAATTACTTAAAACCTGAAATTATTGGCCTAATACCGAAAAATGGATACCGGTACAGAGACAATCAATCTAGAATAGCAATTAAGTGGCTCATTTGGGAAGAACATCAGCGCGGTGTAAATATTCTTCATGCAGCTCGAGGGAGAGAATCCGTTTTAAACGGTGTAAAAGTCGATGGTTATTGTGCAGAAACTAACCAGGTGTTTGAATTTCATGGATGTTATTACCACGGACATCCTGCATGTCTAAAACATCACAGAGACAAACCCCTCACCGATAATCCTACTGAATCCTTAAACATCCGCTATGAAAATACAGTCACAAACACCGAACGTCTGAGAGGCTTAGGATATGAAGTGATTGAAATGTGGGAATGCCAGTTTAGAAGAAAACTAACAGAATTCCCTGAAATAGTGGAGTATACGGAAAAACATCCACTATTTTTAAATACACCTCTAAATCCTCGAGATGCGTTTTTTGGGGGCCGCACTGGTAATTGCAAAACGTATTATAAAGCCGAAAATAATGAAAAAATCAAGTACTTAGATGTCTGTTCCCTCTATCCATGGTTTATATACGGTATATACGGAAAATTCCCTGTCGGCCATCCTGAAGTTTTTGTTGGAGAAGAATGCAACCAGTTAACTTTAGAAGATATGGATGGTTTAATTAAATGCAAAATTTTACCACCACTAGACTTATATCACCCTGTACTGCCATTAAAAATGAATAATAAATTAATGTTTGTTTTGTATAGGGAATGTGGTGAGAATATGAGTTATGAGCCGTGTAATCACGAAGATAACACTCGCGCGCTTGAGGGGACCTAGGTGATAGACGAAGTATTAAAGGCCATAGAAAAAGGTTATAGAATATTAAATATTTCCGAAATTTGGAAATATAAGGTGGATGCATATGATCCGAAGCAGAAGAGTGGAGGGATGTTTGTCGAAATGATGAATGCTTTTATTAAGTCCAAACAGGAGGCTTCCGGGCGGCCTTCAGAATGTAAAACTGTCGACCAGAAGGAAAAATATATTAACGCTTTTTTCGAAAAGGAGGGTGTGAAGCTGGAATTCGACAAAATTTCAACCAACCCCGGAATGAGAGCACAATCAAAGCTTATGTTAAATAGCTTTTGGGGAAAGTTTGGTCAAGCAGAATGCCAGACTAAATGTAAAATAATAAACACCCCAGAAGAATTTTACTCCATTCTGACCAATCCGCGTTTAGAAGTACAAAACGTGTTTCCTGTAAATGAGGATATTCTTTTAGTTAACTATCGATTTACAGAAGAAAGTTACGAACAGCTACCAGCTGTTAGTGTGGTTATAGCGGATTATGTCACGGCACAGGCGAGATTAAAACTTTATTCATATCTTGAACAGCTAAACTCCCGCATACTGTACTACGATACAGATTCTATAATTTTTACCTATAAGGAAGGGGAATTCGCTCCTCCCACTGGAGACTTTATAGGAGATCTAACTGATGAATTGGAGGGGTATGGTCCTGGGAGCTACATATCTGAGCTTGTAAGCGGAGGTCCCAAGAACTATGCTTATAAATTATCCTCCACTGCATGTAACGAAGAAAGAATAATATGTAAAGTAAAAGGTATAAGCTTAAATTACAGTACAAGTCAGCTTATAAATTTCAATGCTATAAAAGAAAGAATTCTATTGGAAACGACGGAGCCAATCATAGTATGTTCCAAAAATATAAGAAGAACCCGTGAACATAATGTCATAACTAAGGAAGAGAAGAAAGTTTATAGGCCCAATTCAACAAAGAGACTATTTTTATCCAATCATGATTCAGTGCCCTTCGGATTTAAGGAACGCCGCCTCGAATAGTTAGTTTTAGATATTCCTATGTACAATCAAATAATAAAATTAATTAAGACATTGATATATTTACTATTTACAAAATAAGTTGTTTAAGATGTACTTCTACCTGTTTATATTTAATAAAATCATGTATGTACTAACTTAAATAGAATATAGTACTGTCCAAATTTCAGTGTTATTGCAATAAACTGTTGAAAAGATCGTTTTGAATGTTTTATTTTAACTGATAAAGCGTTTAGGTGTAATATAACCCAGTAATCGATAGTAACGTACGTTTAATACCGTAAGGGTAAACAATACATATTTTAAAAATTATTATATTCTCTTTCATTAATCCTTTGTCTAAAGTGAACTATGTAAATTAGTGAATATAGTGTAGACAGACGCCTAAATTAAAGGTAATTTTATAAGAAGTACTCCAATACTTTAATCTAATAAAAATCTTGTTTCTAGTTATATTTAAGTGAAATATTGTAAAGTAGTGATTGTAGTATAGGAACACCGTCTAAATTAAAGGTAATTTTATTAGAAATATTCCAATACCTAAAAACATAAAAAAGCTCATTTCTGGTCTCTAGACAGGAAAATCTATATAGGAAAAAATTTACGTTGAGCAGTTTACAAATTCTCTACAACACGATTAAGTCTTATTTTAAGATCTAATTTTTCTATTATCACACTATAGTATATTCTGGCCTCTGAATGATTTTTTAATACGTCTAGGGCAAAAAATAAACATCAAAACTTGTATTTAACTTGATTTTTATTGTACAAACATATGTTAATCCTACATATTTTACAATTTTGATATCAATATGTCTAATTCTAGGACTGCAAATATAAATCACTATTGCGTAATAATTAGGATCTCCGCTTTTTAGTGCAAAGTATATTAACGCTGCATCCATCTCGTCCAGGGATTCCTGTTCATCGATAATGATAGTTCTTTATATGTTCCTTTAGCCTCTGATTTAATATATTTTCTTGTGGGTGGAAATAACTTAGATATAATATTTAAATATTTCCAGCTCTTACTGGAGCGCATATGCTTATTCCTTTGAAATCCCCATCTGTGTGCATCAGATAATAAGAGAATTTCCTTATACTGATTCAATTCATAACTCGTATATTTCTTAGGCTTGTGCTGTGTTAACAAATTCAATAACCCCTCAGTTAACATATACTTTTCTTCATCTATCAACAAAATATTTCCATTGAATTCTACATGTTGACTGCCGATAAACCATCCAGTTTCCGTCTTTCTAAATCCAAAAACATTTTCAGAGGGCATTGCCAAGAGCTTAAATTTAATTTCACGGTGCATCTTACTCCGCTGACGTCTGGATTACAAATGACATTCTTAAACTATAAACAGTGCTTTTATCATCTTATTATAACCGTACTCTATCCAAAAAGAAACAACGCAATATCGCCAGGGTAACGCAACATATACGCCGCGGAATTAATTAAATCGTACAGCTGAGTGGTGGGAGGGCGGACCCTATCAATGTATCTGTACCTTGACGCTGGTGATAGGGCTTAAGGACAACTGTCCGAACTAAATCAGATACAATATATTTCTAATTTAAATTAATCTGGAGGTATTATTATTATTAATATAAATATCACGCACACACGTATGACGGTCTGGCTGTCCACACGCACACAGGTATAACCGACCACACGCACACACGTATGACTGTCTTGCTGTCCACACGCACACACGTATGACTCTATGTCGGGCCGAGTGACTGACTATGGAGCTATCTAAAAACTAGCTATCAGACAGTCTATCCGGTCGCCGCTCTGTCTATCTATTTGACTAGCAGTACCACATTTTCCCTTCTAACGGCTCATATCCCTATCAGACTAAGTGGTACGATGCTCTAAATTATACTTACTCACGTACACATCCATACACCAAAATTTTGGGAAATCATATCTTACGCTCGAGATCTATAAATCGCATGATGTCGGCATCATCGGACTCTATCCATACACGCAAAAGGAAAAATCATGTAGCAAACGTGGACATACACGTGAGCTAATATATACCACACACTCGCTGTTTTATTACTTTTTTTTCGTTAAGAAAGGCTAAGATTGCATGTATTCGCATAAATATTTCTATTATATTACCGCGGATAAGTTAAACGCCACCAGCAGCAGTTACGAATAATATAAGGGAACTTAATACTATTACCAATTTACGCCCCTTTTTCTAATTCTTTTTATAACCTATACACCTTTATCTCCCGCATGTAAACAGCAAATCTAGGGCTGGCAATAAATTTCAAGAGAACACGTGTCCTTGTTTTTTTAAAATGTATATCACCAGCGTTCCTTCATTATTTTTAATTAATAAATCTCAATATACTTACTATCCTTTTTATTCTTTAATATCCTATAAATATTTATCTACACGCGTAACCCACTTCCGTAAATCTAAAAGAATTGAAAGGATCCATTGTAAAATGTATTATCACACTTTTGCTCGGCATACCATAAAAATCAAACCCTCTTTTATGCTTGCCAGGTATTAAAGCCATCGAGCGAAAGTGACAGGTACGCCGTAAATTAATGGCCCTCAAGCCTGTAAACCGATGCAAAAGGAACCGCCGTCATCGCGGCGTCGGCACCGCGAATCTCAATCGCTGTAGCACACGTGGACTATAATTAATTACTACATTAATCTAAAATTATGTAACCTTCTTTATAACAAAGCTTGACAGGTGAAATCGATACAAAAGGAACCGCTGTCATCGCGGCGTCGGCACCGCGAATCTCAATCGCTGTAGCACACGTGGACTATAATTAATTGGTACATTAATCGACTGTCTGACATATATTATGGGGTCGGTTCAAATCGTCATATAGACTACTGGTACCTTTTGGTTTGATAAGTTTATCTTTTGATAGCCAGCGCCATCTGTATTTTTTTTTAAATAGCAACCTACACACAACCTGTCATTGAAATGGGTAGAAAAACTCTGTTCGTCGCCATCATTTTTAAAAGCCCTAAATAATTATACAAGGGGTAAGAAAAAGAATGCACCTACTTAAAATATACTTTAAATAATATGTAATAAAATATTTCAATTAATTTAAAAAGAAAAGATGTTAAAATTATGAGTGTGGAAAATATAACACTACCCGATGCATTATAAATTGCTGCTGGCATGGTAAAGCACATTATTTGTGTAGATTTATTTTTAGTGTTTTCAAATATTTAAACGTTATTTTCGCCGCTAGGTGGATCGGAGGAGTAGGTCCATTAATAGAGTGACCTCCTAGGTCCCCAGTTCTAACTACACTACATTTCTTTTACGTGGTTACTTAAAGGAAAAGGGTTTGGATTTTCTCCGCTCCCCAGATCTAACAACACTACACTTCTTTTATGTGGCAACTTAAAGGAAAAGGGTTTCATCGCAATCGACCGGAGAGTATTGCTGTTTTGACGGAACGCACTAGAGCGGAGAAAGATATAATCTATCTAACAAGTGATTTATAATTCGGAAAAGTATCATGTCAAATTGTCAGTGAAGATCATTTTTAACCGTAATTTTTAACTAATAGGTATGAAATTCATAGAAAAAAATCGTTAGTTCCTGGTATAATATTACATGTCAGAACATGTCCAATGAATGGGGTATTTCCTTCTCTTTTCAGTAAGCACCCACAAAGGTAGGTAGGTTGCTAGTTAAAATAAATATCTAGAAAGCGCTGCCTGTCAAAAGATAGACTTATCAAACCAAAAGACACCGTCAAAACATGGGAAGAAATTTAAATCAATTACCGTATTCGAAACCAATATAGGGGCGTTGTTAGCCACCCTTATAAAGACTGTAAAGTCATAGGTTATGCTGATACGCAGATCTCTTATTCAGACTTCCTCACGGACAGAAATCACCCTTCTAGTCCGGTAATCTTTTGTAACGTAACGGAAATCAGAATATGAAATTTATGGATAGCAATTCGACTTACTTTAGGGAAACATCTTAAAAGAGAGTAAAAAAGCGGGAAATTTGGGAGTCTCGAAAATTTAGTTATAGGGAATATTAGCAATATTACATTCTTTTGAAAAGTCCTGTATTATGTTCTTTTTATAATAATATGTGTACACCGAAGTCATTGATTTTTTCAAGTACATAACTGAGCAACAGCAATGTTGAGAAACAAAATAGTTTTTAAAAAAATTGGTGACATTTTTAGAATTTTTGGCTTACTCAAATGACTGATGCATTTTCTAAAAAACACTGTTTTTAAGATACATATTTTATATTTTGTTGCTTACTAAAATAAAATCAAATAAAGGTAATAATCTTAAACTGTTCCCACATTACATTAGACAAGGTTTTTTTTTGGTTAAACCAAACTATTATCGGTATTAAAAATATTTAGTTTCTAACGGAAAATAGTATTTTCGGCTATTTTTATTTGAGTAAAAATCACTGTTCTGAAGAGTGTGGGGGTGACAATTAAAAAAATTCATGTTAATGTCGCTTTTGTCAAAATTAAGGTGATAATATCTTTCACTACAAACTGTGCTTGTGACGAAAAAGTCTATGAAAACAGGATTATTTTTAATGTAACAACTTGTACTAGTTAATTTTAATTATTTGTTTATTGTAGGTGAAAGTATGGTTTCAAAATAGAAGAACAAAACATAAACGGATGCAACAAGAGGAAGAAGCAAAAACTGGCCAAAGTAGTAATAAGTCCAGTACCACAGAATCTCAAACCAACAATGCTCATCACATGAATAAATGGAAACAGGAAACCTCAGAAGAATATGGTGAATATATTGATATGGATATGGAAGGCGATTGTGTTAGTGATGTTGATAGTGAAACGTAATAACTTACGTGTACGACTATAACCTAATTCTAATACATAAAAACAATTATAACAATACCTTTAGTGATAGAATACGTTGGTCAGTTTTGTAGTGCCAATTGTTACGCCAAACACCTGTTTTATTGTGCCAATTATAAAGATTGAATAAGACAGTCCTGTATGTTGTGAATTTAGTTTTTCCTAATAAAATTAATTTATTTGTACATATAATTTGTAAAGTAAAAGAAAAGTAAGAATTGACTGTTGTATAAAATATTATTGTCTTGGAATGTCAAATATATGTACATGAAACTTGACATAAATATTTTTATCTTTTTTATAAGTGTAGTTATTTATTTCTGTGATGATAGTAGATATATATTTTGTTATTTTTTGTGTATGAACATATCTGTCTATTTGTATAATAGAAGAATGAGAAATCCAACAAATAAATTAATACTGCATAAATCACTATATTTATTTAATTGGATACAACAATTTTTGTGCGAATATCTAAAGGCGTATGTCTAATGTCGTTCGTAATTGTCATTTTTGTTATTTGGTGACTGTCATTGTCAAACTGTCATAAATATTTTCATCAGAGGGACGTATTTTTAAAAATTAAAACTAGAAACTAAAGATTAGAAGCATTAAGAAGTAGTTCCGAACAATCAGAGATAGACCAGTTGCATGGTGAGAATAGCCCTGCGAGTTTGGATCACACAGCGAGAAGAGAAAACGAATAAAAGTAAACCAAACCACGATTGTTGTGCGTCGCGTATCTTCTGCGGTCTTTTACCTTCAAACAATATACAAATCATGTAAATAAACAGCGTTTTTGAGTGCAATTAGTAGTATGAAAACATGCAAATTAGAGGCATATATAAATATAACTTTATTACAACTGGAAAGTGCCATACACTGAACCGGAAAAATAAAAAGTAAGTAAATAGTAACACATTCAGGGATATTCTCTTACAGACTTATTTCTTTACAGATCAAAATAAATATGAAACTGAAGTCTTTTATTGCTACAGAAACACCTGTCCTGTTTGAGATCAATTATGAAGCTGTGGTTAAACTTTACATAGTTACACTAAGTATTCCTTTTTCAATACATGTGCCGAAGCAAGTTATACGTGTAAAGGTAAATACAGTGTGCTTGATATTGTTTGCATTTATAACTGGATTCTTGCAAGAACCTATTTTTAATTTCTTTGTGTAGGACTGATAAGGACTGATTGGTCATACGGTTTTCTTCGCACCCCTGTTTGACACAAGTTTTTGGTAAAAATACCTGATGATTATCTCTAGTCTTCAAGAAACCTATGTACATTAGAAACTTCAAAGGTTATAAGGTTTGTTCTTTTATGTTGCTAGAAACTGCAACACAAAAGAATAAAGATAGGTATACCTACCAAGGCAAGAAAACAAAATATGCTTCTCTTATTCAAAACTTATTTATTTATCTATCTCTAAGTAAAAAATGGTTGATTTTATTATTCATAATTTAAGATTTTAAAATCATGTTAATAGTAGATTTTATAATTTCATTAAGTCACAATTTCTATGTAAAGGGCGTACCCAGCGAGGGGCAGGGGTCAGCTAACCCCCCCCCCCCTAGAAGAAATGGTCTATGATCTTCGCAAACTCAATTCGCATCCCGCCCCCTTCTTGGGCAGCTGCCCCCCCCTCCCCCCGAAAGAAAAAATAGTCCATGATCTCATCAAACTGAATTCGCATCTCGCCCCCTTCTTCGGAAATAAAATGGGATGCCCCCCTCTAGTTCGGATCATGGGTACGCTGTTGAGTACTTATATCAAGATTATAAATAAAAATAAACAATTCGGAAATAAGCGTTTATATTCACTAAGAAGGTGTAAGATTTAGTACTGGTTTAAATTAAGATCTTATAGTTGATCAGTTATGTTTTTGTCCTCTCATTGTTAATAAGTCGTCATTAAAAACTTATGAATTATTCTGATATTTCAGCGATTTGCTTGGTTTTTGTAGTGTTAGGTATTTTATAATACCAGTTATTATTTAATTGTAAAAATACAGGCATTAGGTTATGGTCAAAGGTTGTCAATCGATGTGAATAAAACGTCTGTACAAAATATATGTTTTATGTGCTTTTGCTCACTTTACAGTTTTCAAATGATTTTCATCTTGGAATGAATTGCCATTATGAAATTAGTTCTATTATTATCGAAATTACGTACGAAAATTGTCCTATTCTTTATAAATTTGCGAAAAGATTCAAAAATAAATGAATAGTATAAACCGTAGTTGTCTTATCCATACACTTGTCAGTTTAAAACTTTTGGTTGTTAAATTAGATCGGACTAGCGTTGGAGAATCTGGCTGAAAATGTTTAGTTACGTCATCATACATTCCACAGCATTTCTCTTGAAAAACAATGGTATTGTAATAAAAGTAACCCATACTACAAACAAAATATTTTAATTACTTACCTGGAAGAGAAAAAATAATCCATCTTCTTGTTAGAATGCTATAATTAAATAAAAAGCTCCAGCAAAGTCAAAAATGACCAGCAGCCATTTTTATTTACATCTAAAAGAAATTATGGGCGAGTCCACTTTAGCTTCCAGACTTCCAGTCGGCCAGACCGGGAAGTAGGGTGGCAAAATAATGAAATTGTTGATTGTTGGATTGGTCGCCTAACGCACCCATCTCTTTCTGTAGTATCGTTGGGTGGACATTTAAAAAGAGACAAAGAAAAAATTGTTGTTGACTTTTGGGAATATATTCTTACAAGTGAATGGGTTCAAATGTAGACACCAATGTCCATCTACTGAAATTCCGTGCGCATGTCCAGCACGCTCGGTTTGCGCGTGGTACGCATGTAGTGGTGCCGTGACTATTGAGGATATATTCTTAAAAGTGAATGGGTTCGAATGTAGACACCCAAGTACATCTCCTGAAATTGCGTACGCATGTCTAGCACGCTCGGTTTGCGCGAGGTACGCATTTTGGTCTACTGCACAGATGGCAAATAACGAAAAATAAAGTCGAAAAAAACTTGGGGAAAAAGTTATAAAGGTAAATACGTAGAGGTACCTTGACTATTGGGGATATATTCTTCAAACAAAATATTTTAATTACTTACCTGGAAGAGAAAAAATAATCCATCTTCTTGTTAGAATGCTATAATTAAATAAAAAGCTCCAGCAAAGTCAAAAATGACCAGCAGCCATTTTTATTTACATCTAAAAGAAATTATGGGCGAGTCCACTTTAGCTTCCAGACTTCCAGTCGGCCAGACCGGGAAGTAGGGTCGCAAAATAATGAAATTGTTGATTGTTGGATTGGTCGCCTAACGCACCCATCTCTTTCTGTAGTATCGTTGGTTGGACATTTAAAAAGAGACAAAGAAAAAATTGTTGTTGACTTTTGGGAATATATTCTTACAAGTGAATGGGTTCAAATGTAGACACCAATGTCCATCTACTGAAATTCCGTGCGCATGTCCAGCACGCTCGGTTTGCGCGTGGTACGCATGTAGTGGTGCCGTGACTATTGAGGATATATTCTTAAAAGTGAATGGGTTCGAATGTAGACACCCAAGTACATCTCCTGAAATTGCGTACGCATGTCTAGCACGCTCGGCTTGCGCGAGGTACGCATTTTGGTCTACTGCACAGATGGCAAATAACGAAAAATAAAGTCGAAAAAAACTTGGGGAAAAAGTTATAAAGGTAAATACGTAGAGGTACCTTGACTATTGGGGATATATTCTTCAAAGTAAATGGTTTCGAATGTAGATACCCCAGTACATCTCCTAAAATTGCGTACGCATGTCTAGCACAATCGGCTTGCGCGAGGTACGCATTTTAGTCTACTGCGCAGGTGGCAAATAACGAAAAATAAAGTCGAGAAAATTTTGGGAAAAAGTTATAAAGTTAAATACGTAGTGGTACTTTGACTATTGGGGATATATTCTTAAAAGTGAATGGGTTCGAATGTAGACACCCAAGTACATCTCCTGAAACTGCGTACACATGTCTAGCACGCTCGGTTTGCGCGTGGTACGCATTTTGGTCTACTGCGCAGATGTCAAAAAACAAAAAATATAAAAACGACAAATGAAGAAGTAAAGTTGGAAAAAAGTTAGAAAAAAAGTGCCCCACCAAACAAAAACGCAGCGCAGACTGGTACTGTATGGCACAAGAGGTCGACTAATGGTCGACTTGTGCCCAGCCCGATTATACGATTGACGATTTATAATTTTTATAGGCTTGCCATTTAAAAATGATTTAAAATATGGGAATTGCGGTAAAATGTTTATTTTTCGAATACTTTTAAAAGAAGAGGCCAACCGGCATAGGTTTGCGTAACCCCCCAAGGGCGTTGAAAAAGTCAAATTACATAATAGGGTAGATTTATTAACCAATAAGAGACAACTAAAATTTGGTGTCTCTATCTTTATTAATAGTAAAGATATTTGCCCATGCTAAGACTTTTCAGGCACCCTGTATGGTATTTTCGAATCTCGCACTTTCAAATAGCACAATGTGGGTAAATAAATATTTGTATTTTATTGTCAAATCGAATCCTAATTTTATTTCCAACTAGGTTAGAGCCTTCTCTGGAATTACCCCCGTTTGCAAAGCTTTACTTATAACTTATAAATGAAAATTTTCATTACCTCCTTTCCTTCTAAAGTTAGTCATGATGATACTTTCGGAGCATTTCTCTTGAAAACCAATGGTATTGTAATAAAAGTAACCCATACTACAAACAAAATATTTTAATTGCATACGTGGAAGAGAAAAAAATAATCCATCTTCTTTTTAGAATGCTATAATTAAATAAAAAGCTACATAAAACTCAAAAATCATCAGCAGCCATTTTTACTTCGTCTAAAAAGAAATTGTGGACGAGTCCACTTTAGCTTCCAGACCGGCCAGACAGGGAAATAGGGTGGTAAAATAAAGTCAGTTGCACGGTTCTAGAGCTACGACGACTGAAGAGACAGGGGAGGAAATTCGTTATTGTTGAAGGTCATTCATGTGGAACGTTTCGAACCGAGCCATACTTCCCGTATGTATTAAAATAGCGAAAAATGGCTGGGCGATTGGAATCCCACCAAAGCGACGCGACGGCTGCGATCAGCTTGGCTTGGAATTGGCCATTTGTCCCCCCTGTCTCTTCAGTCGTCGTAGCTCTAGAACCGTGCAACTGACTTTTCTTAAATTGTTGGATGGGTCGGATAACGCACCCATCTCTTTCTGTAGTATCGTTGGTTGGACATTTAAAAAGAGATAAAGAGATGTCGGAGGTGGTAAGCCTCTTAACAAGTATGGTCCTTTTACTTACAACGAAGACAAAGAAAAATTTGTATGTCCGAACTTTATTCGAAACAAGTCTGGCGGGTTACGTATGTCGTAACTAAGCATGTTGCGATACTTGCCATAAGAAGTTTCTTGGGGCTGGTTCAGAGACCTGCGACGCACTTTGTTCAATAAAAAGTGTTAGAGTAAAAACCGTCAAAGATACTATGATGAGTATCATTGACCAAGTACTTACCGCTTAACTTGAAAAGATTAACATGACTCTTAAAGGTACTCTAGAGAAAAAACACAGGAACAACAGGGTGTCCTGAGGGAAGCAGGTGTAGTAGAGCGCGTGCAAATTAGCCCTTGACTTCAGAAAAATTTTAGTCATTAAAATGAAGAGAGAGAGAAACAGTTTAAATATAAACAATCAAAATATGCACCGCTTATATACATTTATAAAACACAAAGCCTAAATTACAAGCAATTATATCGGTACTATCCAAGCAACTAATTAACTACTTTAGGTTCCCCCAATGCAAATAATACGATACAACAAAAGCAGGTTTAACTAATTATATAGCATCTATGCAACTAAACTACCCTAAGTTCCAAGCGGTACGATATAATAAATAGATGTAAAATGTGTACGGGCTACAAGTTACTTCACCCCAAAACATTGGTCAAATGACAAATCTGAAAGTAAAATAGCAGGCTAACTAACCCCTCTGAAAGAATAACATATTACTTAACCAATCGATATAAATGAAAGCTAAAATAAATCTACAATTTCCAACCTTATAAAAATAAATCCCGTAAGACCCCAAGCTCCCGTACACATTTTAATTACGGTTCTAAATTAAAATCAGATAGCCCCATTACTCCTGTATGTGTTTTGCGATAACGTCAAAAAAACCGATAAAAACAATCTACATTCTACGTGGGCGACCCACCATTTTAATTCAAATAAAACCCAGGCCCGTAAGCTGGTATAAAGAGGTCTTAAACATAACTTATAGCTTGTACGAAATTTACTTCAGACTATTCGAGCTTCAAAAATATAGTCCCGCGATCAAAAGAATGCAAATTAGATAATGTAATACTAATAATAAAGCAGTTGAGCGGCTTGGTTATTATAGTAATAATTTAGTCAGCTATTATAATTCAAAATAAGATGTAGCACACACCGAGCAGCCGAAAAAAAACTAGTCTGAGAGAATAAGATTGTGAAGCAGAATTTTCGATAACTATTGTCCGCTAAAATTTAAATTATAATGCATGGGCGTAAACAAATAAACGATTATTAAGTATTAGAGAAACACGGGGCAAAAAAAAACTTCAAGGTTTAACTTACCCCTTCAACAAGGAGGATTCGATATTCCAAAACTCCTGAGACAGGAACACCAAAAGGGGCAGCTATCAATGGCTTGGGCCAGGATTATTCATGCCGTTGTTGATGGCTTGAGGGAAATAAGAGAAAGAAACCCTTAGTACTTGAAAAATCTACTAGGCACGTGGCATCACGGGTAGACAAAAAAACGGAAAAAGACTCACCTATCCTCGAACGAAGTCGCCCAAAAATATCCTGCGTCTTGCAGAAACAAATTCTTCAAGAATTTAAACACGGTCCCTGACTTTTTAATCCAAACAAAAAACTAGAATTTCAAAACTGAAACTTTAAGATAGGGACCATGGAACAATTGCTTCGAAGGGTAGAGTGGAAGTGACCGGCCTATGCCTCGTGTCGGAAGAATCATATGACACTTCCTCCCACCACAGACACATATCAAAATGGAGTCCTTCGATTTCCGTACTGCACTGGCAAACCCAGAGGAAATCTTCCGTCACAAACCTGTGGCCTTAACTACAAAGCCCAAATAAGCGGCGCGGGCCACGCGAAAATGCTTAACGATACAGAACAAATTTTGCCCCTCCGGTTTGGCAGCACTGCAAGATTCTGACAGTGTCAGCCTGTCAGTTCAAACAAAAATTCTAACCACATATAACTCAATTTATTAAATGTTTACCAAAATTCAAAACAAGATCTTGGAAAAGCAAAAGAAAAGGAAATGTTGGAGTTAAATTAATAGAGAACCCTAGATTCAGGAATCCAGGACAGTAAAGGCAATGTGATCCATAACCCACAGATCAAGGGTGCCCCAATGTTATCAGAGAATGTAACCAGCTGATTACTAAAAGGTAGGTTGGTCTTCAAAATTTATTATTTAAACATGTTAGCTTATTAGACTAAGGGCAACTTGTCTATACACACAGGGTGAACCTTAAGCCAGGCGAAAATTCAGGGCCCAAGCCAGAAAGAAAGATGTTAAATCTACAAGATTCAAACGAAGGACAGCTGACTTGAGGACAGATAGCAGCAATTAGCCAGAACAGAAACCGTAGAAACTAGCCTGGGAACAGGGCAGATCAAACGTGTACGTGTGGGGACACAACTATTTCATTAAGGTAAACTATAAAATAAAACTAAACAGGCCCTTCGTGACCAAAACTAACCCTTAAAACAAACGCTGATACTCGGGCCGAAACTAGACTGTCACAACTCCCCCTCTCCTACGAAAGGAGGGAAATTTTCCACTAAAAATTAACCGACGATAAGGATCAGAGGCTCTCTGTAGATACAAGAAAATTGAAAAAGAAAATAAATTACCTGCGCTATGCTGGCGCCAATAAAAAGGCATAAGTGAAGATACGTGGGAACCCAAGGTAGTACCATATAACTAATACTAACCAACAAGACTGATAACTCAATCTTAAAATAACTCAATACTCAAAGAAATCTTTGGTCCCTTTGCCACTAGTCACCCAGTGACCTCCTCCAGGAAGATTCAGTGTGGAACGTAAACCCTAGGTTGGTAATGGAGCTAGCATTGCGTAACACCCAAAAATACTGTGGGGAACCTCGTTTACTAGCCTCACACTGTGGAATCGTCCCGAATTAAATCACCAAGCGACATGCGTCAAACCAACCAAAGGGTGGACAACTAAAAAGGAAAAGATAAATATAATACAACATAAGTAAAATGAGAAGAAAAGAGGGATAGCCCTGATGATCCACCATACAAAAGGGAGTGGATTGTAGCACCCACCTAGCTAAATGATGCACCAAACGGGAAGCACATCGGTCCCTGTATACAACAAAAAAAATTAATCAGGGTGTTCTGAGCGGTGGCACTGCCACCGGCCTGTCGCAACCTAATAGGCCGACTTGAGCTCAGGCCGAACAAAGTAGCTTGGTCCTCCCCTGGCCCGCCGAACAAGTTCGATGGGCAAACTGTTACCCCAGGGGTCAGACTTCCGCCCCCCCCCCCTGAACAGCCCTTCCAGTCGGTCTGCTCTCCGAAGGATCCATGATCTAACAAAGAGCGTCGAAGCGACATCCGGTAGCACCCAACACCGTGCAGCCTGTAAAACGAGATAGGGACAAGGGTCTAAATCGATAAAGCCAAAATAAGGTAGAGTCGAAATCGGGATAGTTTTATCTTGTCTAAATGGTGAATAGACAAAATATATCAGTAAAGATCTAGGCGCAAAACCAGTAAAACTGAAATGGCCGGAGACTAACATATAGTCCTACCAAAACCTAGACCTAAGACAAATCCAACTAAATAAAATACCAAAGGTATTAAAGTAAATTAAAGCCAATCAAAGGCCAATCACGATAAGGTAAGTAAATCAAGAAAGAAAAAAAGTTAACGGAATGAACGCAAAAGGTAATCGAAATTAACCAAAGTAAATGTAATCGAAATTACGCAAAGGTAAGCAAATAAACGCAAATGTAAGCAAATTATCGCAAAGGTAAGTAAATTTATCGCAAAGGTAAGAAAATTATCGCAAATGCGAACAATTTATCACAACGGTAAGCAAATCATCGCAAAGGTAAGCAAATTATCGCAAAGGTAAGCAAATTATCGCAAAGGTAAATAAATTATCGTAAAGACAAGGAAATTAACGCAAATGTAAAAGAAAGGTAATCAACCAAAAGTAAATGAAACAAGTAAATGAAACTAAAGGTTCGCAAATCGAGATAAAGAAAATTGGGTTACTTGCCAACAACTAGCAGTGAATCCCACTATAAGTGGTATTCTCAACTTCACAAAATCAGCAAAAGGAGAGAAAGAAAATTGTGTTTCTACTCTACATCCCAAAGGAAAAACAAAGTCGTACTCGAGCAAAAACACATACTAGCTCAAGTAACCGAAATTTCCAGACACAAGTAGGGAATCATATCAATAAAATCAAGTCAAGGTAGAGAATATTCAGCCAAATCAAAGTAAAAGGTCACATCAAGGTAAATACGTCAAATCAAGTAATAAAAAGAAGGTCCAATCAAGATAATAAATAAAGACTTTTGACCCCAGTTTATAATAAAAGACAATTAACAGTGAATGAAGATAAAAAAACGATAAAGAAAATGGGCTCCAAAATTAATTAATCACCGCCTTCTAATCAAGTAATCAAACTTAAATTACCATGTGACACACCGTCGCCCATCGCGTCTCGCGCCGAGATGAGCGTCCGCGTGACACTGGCCAAGGAAAAAAAGGTAAGCTACGTTAAATGACAATAAACGTTACTATACATTACTATACAAGAAACCAAGTGACGATAAGGTAAAGATAATCAAGTAATGACAACTAAAAAAAATACAAGGCATAAGGCGGCGATGGCAAGTGAAAGTAGTAAGGCAGCTGAGGGCTTACCTACCACAAACAATAGAAGCAAAGCAGCTGAAGGCTTACCTTGCCACGGCTTTCAGGGGACTCCTACCCCACCTAGTTAACCCAGTGCAGCACTATTCTAAGCGATAGTGTCCAAATCCATCAAGTTTTGCACCCAGATGGATCCAGACACAATCACGCCCATACTGCAGGGCATACACGGCACTCAGGGGACTCCTACCCCACCTAGTTAACCCAGTGCAGCACTATTCTAAGCGATACTGTCCAAATCCATCAAGGTTCGCGCCCATAGGGATTCAGACACCATCACGCCCATACTGCAGGGCATAAAAATTGCTCACGACTGAGCAAGGAAAGTAAAAAAAAAAGAATTTAAACTGGGCAAAAAGTCAAAATTAACGCAACGATAAAAGAAAACTCACTAAAGCCATTATTACCGAAAGAAGAGGAAAAAAAAATTCAAATGTAATTAACCAAATTGAAGCTATGGACTCGAAAGTTAATAAATTCAGAAATCAATAGATTGATAAGTAAATTGAAGCAAAAAGATAAGCAAAACGTAATATTAAATTAAGGACAGTAAAATTAACGCAAGGTAATAAAGTAAATAATGACTTTGAGCTGACTAACAATTTATTCACTCCTACGGACCACCAAATGCAGTTTCGGCATATACCGGTTTAAGGTCTTGTACATGCCAAATGCCCTTACTAACACCGTGTTCGTCCTCAAGTTCATAAGTACACGTGCCGGTCTTTTCTACGATCTTAAATGGACCTACAAATTCCGGAGCCAACTTTGCGCTATAATACTTCGCTGCATCGGATATACTTTTATTCTTACGCCAGACTTCTTGACCAGGAACAAAGCTTACTGGGCGTCGGCGCAAATTGTAGTTATGACGATTTTTAACACGAGAAGCTTCGATTTTAGTGTGGACTTTTCTAAATAATTGTTTGAAAGCTTCTATTCGTTCTCGAATGTAATTTTGACGCTCAGTTTCTACTTGAGGAACACCCTCAGCATAGTCCGAACCGAATAGCTTGTGTTCCCTGCCAAAATTAACGCAGTATGGGGTGAAGCCCGTAGTTTCGTGTCGCGAAGTGCGAATGGCGCAACCGATAGCAGTTAAATTATCTTCCCAAGTTCGATGGTTATTTTGTTGAAAGTAAGAGCGCAACATCGTTTTAATAACTCTATTAACGAGTTCAGTATGATCTGCTCTAGGATAGTAATTAGCAGTGTAAAATATTCTAACCTTATATTTATCGCAAAGGGCTTGAAATTCTTTGGGTTTCATTTGAGTTCCGTTGTCGCACGTTAAGAATTGAGGAGCTCCGTAAACTAAGAAGATGCCGTCTTCGACGCACTTTACCAACAATTTTGCTGTTGCCGATCGACACGGGAATAACACGACGTACTTGCTAAAATAATCGGTGACCACCAAAATATGAGTGTTACCTTGTTTAGAACGAGGTAAAGGTCCTATGTAGTCTAGGCTGATGGCTTGCCAAGGTTCCTTTATGTCTGGGCGATTACCCATTAAACCAGCTGGACGTTTCTGCTCTACTTTATTCTGAGCACAAGTTCTACAAGCACGGACATAACTAGCAACGTCAGATCTCATTTTCGGCCAATAATATCTCTCGGCGACTTTCCAAAATGTCTTAAAAATACCCACGTGCCCTGCTGCTGGATTATCATGGCATCGAAGAAATATCTCTTTTCGCTTATCCTTAGGTGCTACTATTTTCCAGTAGGTAGAATGGTCAGGAAAATTAGGATTGTTTGTCTTCACATATTTAAAGAGATTGCCATTGTCGACTCGCCAGCAAGGATATTTATCAGGACGTTCTTCTAGTTTCTGCATCATGCCTTTGTACCATTTGTCTGAGGTGTCAGAAAATGATGACGGTGGTTCGTCAACAGCTGCGACAGAATCAGTAGTCACTGGCACTGACCTAGAAAGAAAATCTGGCACGACGTGATCTCGGCCTTTACGGTGGATCAATTCAAGGTCGTAGGGTTGTAAACGGAAAGCCCATCGAGCGAGGCGTCCTTGTGGATCTTTTAGGTTATGAAGCCATAATGGTGATCGGTTATAACTTTAAAGTGTACACCCTCCAGATAGTGACGAAGCTTTTCCACACTCCAAATTACGGCAAGGCACTCTTTTTCTGTGACGGTTAATTTCATCTCTTGCTTGGTAAGGGAACGTGAAAGATAGGAAATAACCTTTTCTCCGTCATCAAATTGCTGAGTCAGAACTGCTCCTAAGCCATAAAACGACGCATCAGTCTGCAAAGTAAATGTGCGGTTGAAATCTGGACATGTAAGCACGGGAGCTGTGATAAGAGCTTCTTTAATCAAGTTGAATGACTGATGGCACTCGGAAGTCCATTCCCATTTGACATTTTTCCTGGTAAGCCGAGTAATTGGGACTATAATAGCTGAAAAGTTCGGCACAAAACGCCGGTACCAAGAAGCGGTGCCGATAAAACGTCGAATTTCGGTGATATTTCGTGGAGGTGCTATATTCACAATGGCCTGCACTTTCTCAGGATCAGGTCTTAAACCTTGGGCGTCTACGATGTAGCCAAGGTATCGTAGTTCAGGCTTACAAAAGTGACATTTCTCCTCGGAAACTATGAGTCCTGCATCTTTCAAACGGTCAAAAACTAGGCCCAGAATTCTGAGGTGTTCAGGAAAGGTTCTGGAGATGATAATTATATCATCAAGATACACCATTACGTGATTTTCCAAATCAACGCCTAATACACGGTCCACTATACGTTGCCAGGTGGCTGGCGCATTGGTCAAGCCGAAGGGCATGCGCAGAAAATGATAAAGATTCCTACCTGGAACAGTGAAAGCAGTTAATTCACGTGAGGACTCACTAAGAGGTACCTGCCAGAACGCTGATTTTATGTCGATGGAGCTAATGTAGCGGGCGTCTCTGAGGCGATCCAAAATGGCGGAGATATAAGGTATAGGATATGCGTCTTTCTTAGTTTTTGTATTAAGCTTTCTAAAATCTATGCAAAACCTATAGCTGTCATCTTTCTTGCGTACCAAACACACTGGACTGGACCAAGGACTTTTAGAAGGTTCGATCACGCCAAGTTTCAACATCTCGTCGATTTCCTCGTCCATAATCCTTTGCTTGTATGGAGAAACTGGGTAGTAACGCTGTTTAATGGGCCTAGTGCCGGGTTCAAGCTCAATGACGTGTTCTGCTACCTTGCAGCAGCCAAGACCAGTACCCATTTCCGATATTTTCTCCTTAACCAGTGCATTTAAACACGCTCGGTCGGTTTCAGATAAAGAGTTGCCATCTATAACGCTACAAATTTCCGTAGGTCGATCATCAGTGGAAAAATGCCAGACGTCCTGCTTCAAGTCGGGGATCACTTCCATGGTTCTCCAAAAGTCAATGCCTAATATTAATTGGTGGGACAGTTCGGGAAGGACTAAAATATCGATCACCCGAGTTTTATTTAATAAAGTTACAGGAGCCTGAAAATAGCCCAAACTGGAGCAAGTTTGGCCATTCGCGACAGTACAATCAGTCTGTTGCCTAATAAGTTTTAATCCCAGACTTTCCAAAATTCGGAAACCGGGTTGACCTACAATAGTGCGTGATGCTCCAGAATCTAATAAGCCTAATATTTTGTAACCTAAAATCGAAATTTCTAAATAGGGGCGCTGGTCGCCATGCGCATGAGCTATGATAGGATCTAATAGTTTTTTATTTGGAAAAGTGTTATTAGCATGTGAATGATTTTTGCTGGAAAGAGAGTTATTGGTCGACGAAAGGTTTTCATCAGAAAGAAAGTTGTTGGTTGGCGAAAGATTTTTGTTGGGGGCAGAATTGTTAGGGAGTGAACGGTTTTCGTTAGAAAGAAAAAGGTTGGTTGGTGGAAGGGTTTTATTGGGAACGGAGTTGTTGTTCAGCGAAGCGTTTTTATTGGAAGGACAGTTGTTGGTCGGTAAAGCGCGAACAACGGGAGTAGTCTTACGACCTATCGGCTCTCCCGAGAATTGTTTCTCTGTCAATAAACACTTAGGGCAGTTTTTACTGGTCACATTTGGTGCACCGCAGCGGTAACAATGGATTCTGCGCTGTTCAGGGCACTGATTATTTCGATGACCTGGCCTATTACAGTTCCAGCACAAGAGCGATCTAACTATTTTTGAAGATGTTGGGCGTGTCTCTCTGGGTATCTGTCTCAAGTCTCGAGAAGTTGATGATGCTGGGGATGATTCGGTCACTACGTTAACGACCGGTAACTGTTCGTCGTCTCTCGAACTTGATGCTTCAGCAGTCATGAAAGCGAAGTCTGGTTCTACCAAATTATGGCTTCTCCGAGGAGGTGGTACATAGTTCTCTGCACGATATTTCTTTAACTCCAACTTGAGACATTCTCCTTCCAGTTCTTCCAACTTGCTGACTACCGGAAGTTGGGTGGTATAGAAAGGTGACAAGTTTCGTATAATGATGTCAAGTTGAACGTCCTCTGAGATGGAGCCATGTCGTCTAAACAACGCACTCATATTAGAAAGGTAATCGACTATACTCTCAGCCGAATCCTGAGTCCTATCCAGAATTTCCTTAAATAACCGATGACGATAATCTGGCGGTTCGAAATGTTTACAGAGAAGGTCAGACAAACCAGACCAGTCAGAAACGCGATGACGATTTGCACGAAACCAATTTAGTGCTTTACCAGTAAATAAATCGATAGCGGATACAAATAGTTCGCGTTCAGAAAAACCTCGAGCTTCGCGTAGTTCCGAAACTCGCTCCAAGAAATTATGCACGGACATCTGTCCAGCCTCGCCGGTAAATTTAATACCCCACTTTTCAACACGATGCGCTTTGCTACACGAGTGATGGCAAACGGAAGCGGCAGCAGCTGTTACATTGGGACTAACCACGGTTGGAGTGACTTTGGGCGACGAGCGTGTGTGACGCGGTCGACTGTTGGACGCATTGCTATTTCTCGACGCATCCGAATCCGACGCATCCGAATCCGAACCGTCCGAATGAACTCGAGCGAGCAAGGTGCTTAAATTCGGATCTTGTTTTAAGAGACTGTCCAAACAGTTTAATTTGCCTAAAATTTTGAGCAACAAGTCAGAACGGGTTTGCGACTCCGCGGCACTAGGGTTCGCAACCGGAATACGATGAACGCGGGTAAATAAGTGAACAAGTTGAGATTGTAAACGTTCAAATTTTTCTTTAGCGGATTCACCGGTGACATTTTTAATCGCGCTATCAATATTTTGCAAAGTTCTAGTTATATAGTTACATTCATCGACAAAAACACAAGTATAGGCCAGACGAGCAAAAACTTTACCCTTCCTTTCCATTTCTAAAATGGGACGTAACGCTACTATAAGTTCTTTTACCGTAGTGGCATAACTAGCCGGTACTCCACGAATCGTAAGTTCATAAATTAGCATTTCTTTCCTAAGATGGTTAACCTGCATATTATAATCCATTTTGGAGTGAACAAACACAATAGCAACTCAAAAGTCAAAAAAAAGGGTCAAATCTAGGTAATCACGTAAATCGAATAAATTTACCAAAACTACACCAATAGTGTAGTCAAATATAGCCAACAAAGGTAATTAAATCAGCAAAAATACAGTACGCAAAGATAATCAAGGTCACGTAAATAAATAAACTAAAATCGAAAAGAAATCGCAATATCAAAAAAAAAATCAAAGTTACGTAATAAGTAAAATAAAATCGGTAATAAACCACAAATTCAAAGACAATCAAAGTTACTTAATACGCAAAATAACATCGGTAATAAACCACAAATTCAAAGACAATCAAAGTTACGCAAACAAGTCAATTAAAATCGGTAATAAATCGCCAAAATCAAAGAAAATCAAAGTTACGTAATAAGTAAAATAAAATCGATAATAAATCGGCAAAATCAAATGCAGTAATACAGGGCTAGTACAGTTAGAGTTAAAATTGATGGAAATTTTCAAAGTTCCATCCAGCTCACTAGACGCACAAGAGTAAAATTAGAAAAAAAAAGCGGTAATTTTTTTAAGTAGGCCCCACGTTGGGCGCCAAAAATTTGCGACCCACTTTGTTCAATAAAAAGTGTTAGATTAAAAACCGTCAAAGATACTATGATGAGTATCATTGACCAAGTACTTACCGCTTAACTTGAAAAGATTAACATAACTCTTAAAGGTACTCTAGAGAAAAAACACAGGAACAACAGGGTGTCCTGAGGGAAGCAGGTGTAGTAGAGCGCGTGCAAATTAGCCCTTGGCTTAGGTAGCCGGGTAGGTTCAATAAGGAATATGCACATTTTTTTTTTATTGCTTAAATCGTTTAAGAAAGTCATTACAACCCCAAAACTGCTATTTTGAGGAAAATTACTGCGTTAATTTAGCTAAAAAAAATTTTTACTTTTCGGTATAATTTATTACAATTTCAAAAGGAGCCATTTGCCCAGCAAAAAAGTTACGTCACGAAACTTAAGTGGCAATCTACATTGAACGTGTTGGCGACTCAAATTAAAGTAACGACTTAAAAGGGGATACGGCAACACCGCCATGTCGATGCCTTCTGCTCCCCGCTCCCCTACCGGCCACTTCTGTAACTGTAAGTTGACGTTTTGTCTTTATTTATTTAAGAACTTTTTAGACATTTTAGAATTAAATAATAGGTAATTATTAGTTTAGACAATTGTAGCTAAATAATTGTATTTGGAAATATTTTGGTATGAATCTGGACTACATTTTTAAAGTGAAGTTTTATAACCTGATTACCTCAAGGACTGTCTTTATTCATCCAAGGTTATGTTGTGTTATTAAGCTGTGGTAATGTTTTTATAAGCGTAAAAAGATCGTCTGTTGGATATAATAAAAGTTAAATAAAACTTAAGAAAGTGTAAGTTCACATCGCTGCTTAAGAAAAGAGGCTGTAAAAATTGCGTGGTCTAATTAGATGAAACCCTATGAGAAGCTGAAGACACAAACATTTCATTTGATGCAGGTAGGTACATCTACACTTTTATTTTTAGCCATTTAAAAACTTTTAAATAACTTTTTCTCGTTTTGAAAGGCAACGTTGAGTTCAAAGTATTAAATGTTCTGTGTTTTATACACACATTACTTATTATAATTTAATAGGTTGGTATAAAATAATGTTAGGCAAACTTACAGTAGAATGATATTGCTATTGTTCATTTTTGGATGACATGGATGAAAGTATTGTTGTTATTATAATTATAGAGAATCCGATTTCTGCATTTTTTTAAGTTTCTGTTATGCAGGTACTTAGCCGATAGTACCTAGATACCTACTTTATAAACTGCTTAAACTGCTTTAATAATGTAAAAATGTCCCTACATAGGGGTTATTGATATTGGAGTTAGCTTATCAAGCTAACAATAATAACTAATAGGATATTGTAAAATTTGGGTAGTACGTGATATTTATTATTAAATAATTATATTTTTCTTTAATAAACTAAATTCATGTAGGTTTTTCTCGTGGCTATTTCGAATTTTTAAGGCTCCTAGTTTTACATGTAGAAACGTTTTGTAATATTTTCAAATTGTTTTGTATATTTTAGGTAATTATGCCAGGCATACAAGATTAAAAGGGTTCCTCCCGGAATTTGCTATTGTAATCTCAGCATGACCATAGCAGAACTTAAACATAAGTAAGTACCAAATTTGATTATGAAAAGTAACTACTTGGTAAATGTTAGGATGTGCTCAAGTTAATATGGGTTTTCCTCAAGCCTCGTGCACTCACAAAGTTGCACAGGAAAGAAAGAAATTTTTTGCAGCACATTTGCAACTCCTTTTTCACAAAATCATATTTGATCATGTCTGGTGTTTCACTCCCAATATAGCCAAGATGCTAAATTTATTAAAAATTAATGGAGTTTTCTATGAAGAGATCTAGAGTTCTTTTTACTTTCTATTAATAGTTCCGTTAAAATAAAAGTAAAAACAATATTTTAAAAATGGGGTGCTAACTTCAAGCAGCCCCCCATTATTGCAAAAACAAAAGTATGGCCACAGTCAGTGATGTGAAATGACGGTCATTTATCATCCGTAACAAATGACCATCATGTGACGGTCATATAGGTCATTTATAAAAAATACCCTTAATTTACATTAGTAATAAAACTAAAAGTTTAAGAATACTTTGTAGTTAAAAAAGAATATGCTTACAAAATTTAAAAAAGAAAAGCATGTCCTTAAGTTTCATCATGTTCTTCTACGTCATGTGCAAATTCGTCAGTTATTTCGTTTTTGTCTCATTTTAGAATTAAGCCAGGAATATTCTAAAACGCGACAGAGCACGCGTGATGTCTTCATTTCTTTGTACAAGCCTAAGGTTTGTGCTTTTGTGATGCACCAAACTGCACTAACCTGCACATTTTTTATTCGTGGAAGAAGCCCATAAGCAAAAAGTCAGTGCAGATTAGTGCAGTTTCGTGCAACACACAAGAACAAACCGCTAGTGTGCAATGTCAACAGGTGATCTGCTTTAAGCTTTTTTTATTATTGTTAATAATATATCCTATTTATAAACGAATCAAAAAGTTTTTAGATAGTACGTAATTCGTTTTCTATTTTTCTTTAAATTTAGATTTTTTTGACTTCAGTAGGATACATGATAATTTTTGCAACCTAGTTTATTAGGATAGCCGAAAAAAAAACTTTTTCATTATTAGTTATTGTTTCTATTTTTAGTAATATTATTAGTATTACCAAACTTGGGCGTTTTAGCTGTTCTTGTGTTCCTGTTGATAAATAGGTGGTTTTAGTTCGTTGTTTTTTAAACATGTTTACTTATTGACAAATTTATTGCATATTATTTACTTTATCGTTACAAATGTAATCACATATGGATTTCTAATTATTTTCCTCTAAAACCTTGCATATTTGTCAGTTTGTGAAAAAAAAACGCCATTTTGAAGAAAAAAAACAAGCTTTATGTTTTTTTTTTCACAAAAAACACGGTTTTTAAAAAAAACATTGCCGTTTTATTTCATTTACATCACTATTTCTATGACGCTCGTGGCTTTTTCTTGCTTAATTTTTACTCTTACGTCGAAGCATGAAATTTAAGAGGTTAAATGACCTGATGGTCATTTATTAATGTGATGTGACGGTCATGACGTCATGACCGCACAAAATGACGAGGTCATATGACAGACTCACATCACTGGCCAGAGTGCTTAATAGTTCTAAAGGAGGTCCACAGTTCTTGATGGTTTTCGAGGTCAGAACTCTTACAAAAAAAAAATATTACGTTTTGTGCTCTTTGGAAAGTAAAATATTCAACAACAAAATATCATTATCTTGATGCAGAACGGTAGAACTATGGAAACACTAACGGGAACTCATGAGTTGTAAACCAGAACTATTGTTAAAAAATATTTCGTGGGGGCCAACTTCACACTTTTTTAACACTCAAAAATGTAAGTTGTAAACAAAAAAATATCATTCTGATTCTGCAGACTGTAGAACTATAGCAGCATTAACGGGAACTCATGAGTTTAAAGCAGAACTCTTGTTAAAAAGTATTTCATGGGGGGGGGGGGCAACTTCACACTTTTTAAAAAAGGGTTTACAACTTAAATTTTTGACTTAAAAAAGTGTAAGGTTGGTCCCCCGTGAAGTTAGCACCCCATTTTTAAAATATTATTTTTACGGAACTATTAATAAAAAGTAAAATATTCTGTTAAAAAGTAAATAATTTTAGGATAGCGGTTTTTTTTCTGGGAGTGTATAAATATATATATATATATATATATATATATATATATATATATATATATATATATATATATATATATAATTGCTAGAAACTAGCGCGGATCGATACATAAAAAAAAAGAGGAGAATTATTGTGGGCATGTCCGCTGAATGAACAGAATGAAAAGTTAGAATGGTAACCCGTACGACACGTGTTTCTGCTCATTGGCTTCATCAGGCCCACGTATGTGACCGTGCCTCTCAACATAAGTCGAGACGCACAACGTCACAGAAACACGTGTCGTACGGGTTACCATTCTAACTTTTCATTCTGTTCATTCAGCGGACATGCCCACAATAATTCTCCTCTTTTTTTTATGTATCGATCCGCGCTAGTTTCTAGCAATTTTTTTTCTTCTCTTGGGCTTATAGGATACCACGGCAGTTGGCTATAGTTGCCTCCGTCGGCGACGCTAATTGTTGCCCCCAAAAAAGGGGTCTTTTGGCTGAAGCCACAAATGGGTGTACTGGCTCCTGTTTGTGGTCCTCGTTAAAAAAAAATTTTCTCTTTTCTTAAGGTTACACCCGTAACTGCGTATGTGACGTTGTGCGTCTCGACTTATGTTGAGAGGCACGGTCACATACGTGGGCCTGATGAAGCCAATGAGCAGAAACACGTGTCGTACCTGTTACCATTCTAACTTTTCATTCTGTTCATTCAGCGGACATGCCCACAATAATTCTCCTCTTTATATATATATATATATATATATATATATATATATATATATATATATATGTATATATATATATATATATATATATATATATATATATATATATATATATATATATATATATATATATATATAGTTTATGGTTTGATTTGTTTCTTGGATCCTTAATAAAAAAATAAAAAAAATATATATATATATATATATATATATATATATATATATATATATATATATATATATATATATATATATATATATATATATATATATATATATATATATATATATATATATGTTTGGTTTTGTAATTATTTACAGATTTGAAGAGTGCCTAGGACCAGAGGATCTAACACCCACAGATTCGTAGTTCCTGAAACTGAAGACTGACAAATGTACAAAAGTGCCAGATGAAAGTGTCATGCCATGTATTCTTTAAAGCCCCCCAAACTTTTTTTTAACAAGATTAACTCACCTTACTAACTTTGTTTTTTTATAATCACTTTTATTTCTTGTTCTCATATTCTCTCATTTTCTCTAATGTATGGTTCTTGCATATTCTTAGACATGCTGTTTTTATAAAAAACCAAATACTGAAATTCCATCAAATCATTTATTTTTGTAAATGCATTGTACAGCTGTTCAACAATATAAAAATATTTTGCGATAAAATAATGTTTTTATTCTACTTTATAAGATTAGTATAAATATGAAGCAGAAGCTAGCGGCTAGCGGCCGCAGCGATATTAAACGTACACAGTTTTTATGTTTCCCAAATAAGACCTAACCTAGAGTACTGCTTCCACATTTAGAAAGCTTCGACATGAAAGAACTAGACTCTGTCATTTCCCCGTTGACTATTCCTAATAAAACAACCCTGTGTTACCTATGCAGCCCTTTACAGTCTAGCTACAAAAACCTATGACATCCCACTTCTCTCACTCATTCACACTTAGGGTCTCCAGATTATAGAACAAGTTGCCCGCAGATGTTTCCCTTTCCCTCCAATCCTTAAATCCTGTGTCGATAGGTTACATTTTCCTTCTCTTCAGACGCCCACGATTCGTTAGTAGAATACTTAGGCCTGTGTGAAGAGTCCAGTGTGACTCTTAGAATGGCTTCAAGTCAAACAGCATACAGGACAGGCCAAAAAAATAAAAATCGTTCAGGAGTAAAGTATCCTTATTTCGAAAAACGTTATTAAGAAAAGGTGTTTAAAATTAAAAGATATTTCCAATGCCTTCTATATATATTTTTTTAATTTTAAATTATCCCCTTATGATTTTTTTATATTTAGCTAGAATAAACTCAAACTCAAAAAAACCTTTATTGTCCAAGACTTGTGTAACATTTTCAAATTAACCACACTTAAATCATTTCTGCATAACTTTCATCAAGTTGAAGAAAATTTGTGAAATTTACATATATTTATATTTCTACTCAAGAAAATATTTTTTTTTTGAATAGAAGGTCATGACTTCGTATTTGGACATATTTTTTAATTCTAAACAACTTTTCTTAATAACGTTTTTCTGTGTTTTCGCAATAGGGATACTTTACTCTTGAACGATTTTTATATTTTTTAAACCCCTTAAATAGTCTACACAACCTGCCCTAGGATATATTATACAAAGTATTATAGGAAAGGTGATGGTGTTTGCGCTTATTTTTCAAGAATATGTGTAGTTTAAAATGATACAAAAATATCTGGGATCATCAAGAGCTTAATGTGCAAAATAAAATTTATATAGCTTAAAATTAGCACCTCTAGACCAATTTCCCATATTTTAATACAGAATTACTCCATTCCTTAGAGTATAATGTCAATGAAAGCAGCTATGCATAAAAAAAGAAATTATTCCATTATTTCTAAAAATGGCTATACTAAGGTGGTCATATGGCTTTACATTATAAATAATTGTCACAAGAAAAACTGTCGTAGTTACAGAAAAATAAATTAAATTTGTTACATTTTCTATGGTTTATTATCAATAGGCACTTTTTTTTACATATCACTGGTTACAAATACAAATATTTATTAATGATAGTGCATACAAAAGTACTTTCACACGTCAAGACTTTATGCTACAACTAAATAATGAGATAATGTTAAAATTTCTTAAATAGCTCATTAAAATATTAAAATTACAAATAAACATTTAAGTATAAAGTACAAACGGAAATGCTTAACGAAGCAAGACTAACATATTAGAACATATTTCAGAAAATTTTGAAGAATTTAAACAACCCAAATATCAGTCTTATGCTCCTCTTACACTTAGACGAGATCTGAAAAATCACCCTCCAAGAAATTCTCGATGCTATAAAAGGCTTTGTTCCTTAAATATTCTTACTTACATTGTAAAATAAGTTGCAAAGAAGAAATTATTCCTAGTGTAACACTCCTCAAAAATATTCTATTTATGACTACATCCTACATACACTGTGTCCAACATGTTAATACGTAAATATATCATTGACCATTCTAATTTCATTAATTTGATGGCTCTTTTTCTTCACAGCTTGGATATGAACTGCTAAAAACCTGAGTGAACTCTGTAGCTATGAAAACTTGTGGGTGTTAATGTGCTGGATAAACCCGTCATGGATAACAGTGCCTAAAAATTAAAAAAAAAAATGATTCTCTTTGTTAATGTCGGTAATTAATTTGAAAATATAAAACAGTGCTTAGAAGTGGTTAGAAAATAGGTAGTTTGCACACTTTTGTAATTCCACTCAATTTGAAGCCTACAGAAAAGCTTTTGATAAATTTACAATCATTATGCAACGTTCTTAGCTCTGGTTTTAAAGATTATTATTCTGTAAAATACTGTTTTTACTTATTAAATACATACTCGAGTGAAACTTGAACATTTCTCTATTAATTTTTAACAATCAAATTTAGTAAAAAATATTGGCATAAATTTATCACAGTGACACTTCACTGAATATTTCTTTAGCTATTTTTTTCAACCCAACAGGATATTTCATTGAAGTTATAGAAAAATAATTGGTTACAAGAACTGGCATTTAACCCCTTATAGGTTCCATTACTAAGGCTACGGAGACAGTTCAGTCATATATTGTCCCAATACATAAATTATTGTGAAAAAGCTACATACTTAGCAAACAAGTAATGCCCCTATTTTGCAAAAATAAAACAAAGTTGTATATTTGGCATGAACTATACTTACAAATACGTACTTCAGCTTAACAGGAACCGCCGTTTCAGGATTCCTATTCCAGATTTTCTTCAGGTAAAATCTATGCTCTGACTACTGGTCTAGGTAATTATTGATATTACTGTAAACAGCGAATTTTTTCATGAAATTTTGCACAGACCCTAATTTTGGGTCGTAGAACACGAATCCGAAGTCAGTTTTTGGCGGTCTCGAATGGTTTTTCCGCAAAAAATTTTTTTAACTTTTAGGTTACCTTTTTTTATAGATTCCTTTAAGTTTCGACACTTTCACTTAAACATATCTGTAAACTTATAATTTTTATTTTATTTCGTCACACAAAACACCACATTTAGCCAAAAATAGCTAAGAAAATTGCTTTTTCCTATATAAAATTCCATTGTATTTGGTAGTAGACGCCATTACGTTCCCAGCTGTCAAATGTCCGGCGTTGCCAGGTTTACTTATTTTTCAAGACAAAGTTGTAAATTAGGAATAATAAAAAGTTGGCGGGAAAATGCGAAAATGAACCAAATTTAACCAAAAGGGCAAAAAGATGACCCCAACCAACACCCTGGGGCACCGATCCCTCTTCGCCTGCGAGGAAAGAGACTGGTCAGGGCCCCTAACCAGGTGCTAACCCTGTTCCGACCTTAGGGTGCCCTCCGATCCACCGTTCGTATCAAAAACTTTTCTAAGTCGGTGAATTAGGTGACAGATCTAATATTTTCGATATAACGGTGGTATAACGGTGAATCGGAGGGCACCCTAAGGTCGGAGCAGGGTTAGCACCTGGTTAGGGGCCCTGACCAGTCTCTTTCCTCGCAGGCGAAGAGGGATCCGTGCCCCAGGGTGTTGGTTGGGGTCATCTTTTTGCCCTTTTGGTTAAATTTGGTTCAAAATGCTTTGTAAACGTGGCAACGCCGGAAAATTGACAGCTGGCAAAATAATGACGTCTAGAGCGATAAAATGGAATTTTCTATAGGAAAAAGCAATTTTCTTAGCTATTTTAGCCTAAATGTGGTGTTTTGTGTGACGAAATAAAATAAAAATTATAAGTTTACAGATATGTTTAAGTGAAAGTGTCGAAACTTAAAGGAATCTATAAAAAAAGGTAACCTAAAATTTAACCTAAAAGTTTTGCAAAAAAAAATTTTTTTTGGAAAAACCATACGAGACCGCCAAAAGCTGACTTCGGATTCGTGTTCTACGACCCAAAATTAGGGTCTGTGCAAAATTTCATGAAAAAATTCGCTGTTTACAGTAATATCAATAATTACCCTGGTCTATATCTTCACATTTTATTTTAAGTGACTGAATGAATAACGGCTTCCCCTATTAGGATATCTAAAAAGTAATGTAATATTTGTTGTATAACTAAATACATTGTGGCAAATCCGAAAAAGTGCAATAGCTATCCCTCCAAAAGGTAAAACCAACACTACCAACAGCTTTTTAAAAATTTTTAATCGTGGTGAAAACTATGTTTGGTATTTAGCCAGCTTCCCTTGTGCAAGAAACGCCAAACTTACCCTTGAAATGATGGTCCTCCACCTTTTGTGTCGCATTTGGGACAAAGTATACATTTAATAATCATTAAATAACAGAAACACATATCGAACACGATATGTGAAGGTTTTAAAACACTTGAAAAGTGCAAAAACGCATTGAACTAAAGAAACACACGTGTGTTTGTTTACTTCAATTAAAAAACGGCGAAAGCAAATGACATGAATGACATGTGTCTAGCGAAACCACAGAACAAAAGTTTGTTAGGCGAGACTATTCGATTTATAACCCACGAATTACGTTGACATCAGGTGATAACTTATCTTTCTCTAGGAGTTGCAAATAAAAAAGGATAACCGGTTTCCGTTGGTCTTGGAGTTCACTTGATTACCGGCTTTGGGTTTATCGTTCCGTGGAGGACCAGTAAACAATACAAGTACACAACAAATATTGTTCACTAGCATTCTCCGTCCCTGGTCTGGACGTTTATTTTGTCTGTGTTACTTGTCTTGATATTAATTAAATCAAGAATGGCAGTGCAGAGATAAAATAGCATTGGAGTGACATAAAGTGATCCTGGTGATCCAATTTTTGTCAATCGAACACGCATCTGGATCATAAAATTGTTCAAGTGAGCCCTTCTTCTTTACCATTTGAAATCAGCTGTTTGCAGCGGTGGCAACGTTGGTTTTTCAGTGTGTCGGCCCCTTTATTTGGTCAGCTCTTGTCCTTAAGTTTGTTTACATTGTTTATCTTTGATTATATTCGTATTTTGTTAGTAATCCTTTTTATTAAACAGTAGGAAATATTAAAAAACCACCCTACAGATATTATATTGTCCCAGTATAAAAAAATTTCCATAGCGAATGGCTTCGAAAACTTCATTTTGTCGTGTCCAAAAGAGCCGGTGTTGGAAGAAACTAGGTAGTGGAAAATTAATCAAAAATTTTACATAAAGCGGTATCTATAAAGGTCAGTATCGCCAAATTCAAGTAATCATAATGTTGCTGTACATTTATTTTTATAGTATAATAAACAATAAGTGTTTTTAACTAAATTGTAAAGGCAAATCCACCAGCACTAACTTCCAGCCAATTTTCCGATTTTCTTTGCACAAATGCCGTTTTGGTCATTTATAACCAGTCTGTTTAATAAAATAAAAGGTTTTCTATCGACTAAATATCCTAGTCTTTGGGAAAAACTCAAGAAAATGGATTTACACTGAAATTTACATTACACTAGCCGTGACTAGCCATTATAAAACGTTGACGTCATAAAAAAAGTGACGTCACAAACAAAAGAAGTCCGTTTTACGAGATGTTGGATTTTGCAGGAAAATTTGCAAAATAAAACCTTTTTTTTTGTTAATAAAGCCCAAAAAAATGGAAAACAGCAACTGTCATGAACATTTAATATATGTAGAGAATACAAAAAAAAATATTTCAGAATTTTTTGGATTACATGCATATTCCCTATTGGACGCCACCAGTTTTTTACACCGACGCAAACTGGAAGTCGCCTAGATGGTTTAGGTACCTGCTTCTCACACGACAAACCTGCTATTCATAACTTAAAATCAAAACACAGGGCGCAGTGAGCTGGATAAATAAAACTTAATAAGTTTACCCTATATACATTTATTTGTACACAAAAAAAAGGAGATTACAAGTGTTTACACAAATACACAAATGTGGTTGGGCGATTTTGCCCCCGCAAATTAAATAAATGAATCAAAGAAAAATTGATGAGGAAGTCTGTCCTCACATACAAAAATCTTAAGGTGGCTCCTTAGCACCCACCGAAGGAAAGAGTAGGATGACTCCTAGCTCCCACCAGAAAACAAAGTAATAGGGGTGCTTCTTAGCCCCTTCAGAAGAGAAGTAGGGAGGTTCGTGGCCCCTACCAAAGACCCTAGGAACAAACAATTCCTAGTAGTTACAGTAGTTAAAATTTAATTAATAAAAAAAAAGGCATACGTTACGTTAATAAAAAAAAATCAGAAGTTACGTTAACAGAAAAGATTACTATGCAGAGAGAGACAATTGACTTGAATTAAAGCGCCGAAATCTAACTAATTTTTTTTTTAATTAATTGATTTAATATTAAAAGAGAAAGCCATTGGCTTAAACTGAATCGCAAAATTTAGGTAAGTGGAAAAATATTTAAAAATAAGAGGCTACGTTAAGATAAAAAAAAACTACTAATTAAAGAGAGAGTAACTATTTGCAAAATTTAAACGAGCTTAAGATACGATTAAAAGGTTACATTAATAAAAAAGTTAATATTTGGATAAATAATTTACTGAAACTAATCCGCAAAATTTAAGAATATTAAATAAAATGTCAATAATAAAAGAGAAAGCCAGTGGCTTGAAATCAAATGCAAAATTTAGGTAAGTAGAAAAATATTTAAAAATAAGAAGCTACGTTAATATCAAAAAAAGGATACTAAAAAGAAAAAGTAATGATTAAAACCCACTTGCAAAATTTAAGCAAGCTTAGGATAATATTAAACAAAAAGGTTATGTCAATAAACAAAATAAATTATTATTACCTAAAGGGCACCAATAACTAAATTTTAAAGTTCATTTACTTTACTGATAAACGTTAATATTTACAAAGCTAAGTGTTCACTAAATGACCAGTTTAACATTATATTATGTTATCTTACATTACCAATAAAAATAATAAAAGTACAACAAAATAAAAATAATTGATAATTAAATCACAAGTTCACGCAAGATTACAGGTATAAACAAAGCAAAAGGCTTAAGCGAAGACAGTAAAAATAACTAAAAATGAAACCCCAGTTAGCTTGACTTAAGATTTAAACGTTTAAGTAATATTCAAAGTAAAAGAGAAGCTTAAGCGAAGCCAAAAAAGTAAAATAATTAAAACCTCAAACCCCTATAGTAGCTTGACTCAAAAGCTAAGCGTTAACACTACTCGTGTAAATAAAGTGGATCAATGTAAGATAACACAAGCATAATAATTGACTTCAGAAAAATTTTAGTCATTAACATGAAGAGAGGGAGAAACAGTTTAAATATAAACAATCAAAATATGCACCGCTTATGTACATTTATAAAACACAAAGCTTAAATTACAAGCAATTATATCGGTACTATTCAAGCAACTAATTAACTACTTTAGGTTCCCCCAATGCAAATAATACGATACAACAAAAGCAGGTTTAACTAATTATATAGCATCTATGCAACTAAACCACCCTAAGTTCCAAGCGGTACGATATAATAAATAGATGTAAAATGTGTACGGGCTACAAGTTACTTCACCCCAAAACATTGGTCAAATGACAAATCTGAAAGTAAAATAGCAGGCTAACTAACCCCTCTGAAAGAATAACATATTACTTAACCAATCGATATAAATGAAAGCTAAAATAAATCTACAATTTCCAACCTTATAAAAATAAATCCCGTAAGACCCCAAGCTCCCGTACACATTTTAATTACGGTTCTAAATTAAAATCAGATAGCCCCATTACTCCTGTATGTGTCTTGCGATAACGTCAAAAAAACCGATAAAAACAATCTACATTCTACGTGGGCGACCGACCATTTTAATTCAAATAAAACCCCGGCCCGTAAGCTGGTATAAAGAGGTCTTAAACATAACTTATAGCTTGTACGAAATTTACTTCAGACTATTCAAGCTTCAAAAATATAGTCCCGCGATCAAAAGAATGCAAATTAGATAATGTAATACTAATAATAAAGCAGTTGAGCGGCTTGGTTATTATAGTAATAATTTAGTCAGCTATTATAATTCAAATTAAGATGTAGCACACACCGAGCAGCTGAGAAGAAACTAGTCTGAGAGAATACGATTGTGAAGCAGAATTTTCGATAACTATTGTCCGCTAAAATTTAAATTATAATACATGGGCGTAAACAAATAAACGATTATTAAGTATTAGAGAAACACGGGGCAAAAAAAAATTCAAGGTTTAACTTACCCCTTCAACAAGGAGGATTCGATATTCTAAAACTCCTGAGACAGGAACACCAAAAGGGGCAGCTATCAATGGCTTGGGCCAGGATTATTCATGCCGTTGTTGATGGCTTGAGGGAAATAAGAGAAAGAAACCCTTAGTACTTGAAAAATCTACTAGGCACGTGGCATCACGGGTAGACAAAAAAACGGAAAAAGACTCACCTATCCTCGAACGAAGTCGCCCAAAAATATCCTGCGTCTTGCAGAAACAAATTCTTCAAGAATTTAAACACGGTCCCTGACTTTTTAATCCAAACAAAAAACTAGAATTTCAAAACTGAAACTTTAAGATAGGGACCATGGAACAATTGCTTCAAAGGGTAGAGTGGAAGTGACCGGCCTATGCCTCGTGTCGGAAGAATCATATGACACTTCCTCCCACCACAGACACATATCAAAATGGAGTCCTTCGATTTCCGTACTGCACTGGCAAACCCAGAGGAAATCTTCCGTCACAAACCTGTGGCCTTAACTACAAAGCCCAAATAAGCGGCGCGGGCCACGCGAAAATGCTTAACGATACAGAACAAATTTTACCCCTCCGGTTTGGCAGCACTGCAAGATTCTGACAGTGTCAGCCTGTCAGTTCAAACAAAAATTCTAACCACGTATAACTCAATTTATTAAATGTTTACCAAAATTCAAAACAAGATCTTGGAAAAGAAAAAGAAAAGGAAATGTTGGAGTTAAATTAATAGAGAACCCTAGATTCAGGAATCCAGGACAGTAAAGGCAATGTGATCCATAACCCACAGATCAAGGGTGCCCCAATGTTGTCAGAGAATGTAACCTGCTGATTACTAAAAGGTAGGTTGGTCTTCAAAATTTATTATTTAAACATGTTAGCTTATTAGACTAAGGGCAACTTGTCTATACACACAGGGTGAACCTTAAGCCAGGCGAAAATTCAGGGCCCAAGCCAGAAAGAAAGATGTTAAATCTACAAGATTCAAACGAAGGACAGCTGACTTGAGGACAGCTAGCAGCAATTAGCCAGAACAGAAACCGTAGAAACTAGCCTGGGAACAGGGCAGATCAAACGTGTACGTGTGGGGACACAACTATTTCATTAAGGTAAACTATAAAATAAAACTAAACAGGCCCTTCGTGACCAAAACTAACCCTTAAAACAAACGCTGATACTCGGGCCGAAACTAGACTGTCACAACTCCCCCTCTCCTACGAAAGGAGGGAAATTTTCCACTAAAAATTAACCGACGATAAGGATCAGAGGCTCTCTGTAGATACAAGAAAATTGAAAAAGAAAATAAATTACCTGCGCTATGCTGGCGCCAATAAAAAGGCATAAGTGAAGATACGTGGGAACCCAAGGTAGTACCATATAACTAATACTAACCAACAAGACTGATAACTCAATCTTAAAATAACTCAATACTCAAATAAATCTTTGGTCCCTTTGCCACTAGTCACCCAGTGACCTCCTCCAGGAAGATTCAGTGTGGAACGTAAACCCTAAGTTGGTAAGGGAGCTAGCATTGCGTAACACCCAAAAATACTGTGGGGAACCTCGTTTACTAGCCTCACACTGTGGAATCGTCCCGAATTAAATCACCAAACGACATGCGTCAAACCAACCAAAGGGTGGACAACTAAAAAGGAAAAGATAAATATAATACAACATAAGTAAAATGAGAAGAAAAGAGGGATAGCCCTGATGATCCACCATACAAAAGGGAGTGGATTGTAGCACCCACCTAGCTAAAAGATGCACCAAACGGGAAGCACATCGGTCCCTGTATACAACAAAAAAAATCAATCAGGGTGTTCTGAGCGGTGGCACTGCCACCGGCCTGTCGCAACCTAATAGGCCGACTTGAGCTCAGGCCGAACAAAGTAGCTTGGTCCTCCCCTGGCCCGCCGAGCAAGTTCGATGGGCAAACTGTTACCCCAGGGGTCAGACTTCCGCCCCCCCCCCCTGAACAGCCCTTCCAGTCGGTCTGCTCTCCGAAGGATCCATGATCTAACAAAGAGCGTCGAAGCGACATCCGGTAGCACCCAACACCGTGCAGCCTGTAAAACGAGATAGGGACAAGTGTCTAAATCGATAAAGCCAAAATAAGGTAGAGTCGAAATCGGGATAGTTTTATCTTGTCTAAATGGTGAATAGACAAAATATATCAGTAAAGATCTAGGCGCAAAACCAGTAAAACTGAAATGGCCGGAGACTAACATATAGTCCTACCAAAACCTAGACCTAAGACAAATCCAAATAAATAAAATACCAAAGGTATTAAAGTAAATTAAAGCCAATCAAAGGCCAATCACGATAAGGTAAGTAAATCAAGAAAGAAAAAAAGGTAACGGAATGAACGCAAAAGGTAATCGAAATTAACCAAAGTAAATGTAAAACGAGATAGGGACAAGTGTCTAAATCGATAAAGCCAAAATAACCTTAAGCCAGGCGAAAATGCAGGGCCCAAGCCAGAAAGAAAGATGTTAAATCTACAAGCTTCAAACGAAGGACAGCTGACTTGAGGACAGCTAGCAACAATTAGCCAGAACAGAAACCGTACAAACTAGCCTGGGAACAGGGCAGATCAAACGTGTACGTGTGGGGACACAACTATTTCATTAAGGTAAACTATAAAATAAAACTAAACAGGGGCTTCGTGACCAAAACTAACCCTTAAAACAAACGCTGATACTCGGGCCGAAACTAGACTGTCACAGACCACAGGATAGCTTCAGCCGCCGTCGCGTCGTGTATCGATTGTTGCAGATGTCGATTGGCACCAATAAAATTGGTTCCCTGATCGCTAATTAAGTGGTTACATTGGCAACGGCGACCAATAAAACGCCTAAGAGTAGCTAAAAATTCTTCTGTGGAAATTTCAGACACGAGTTCTAAATGTACGGCCTTAGTGGCCATACAGATAAATAAACAGATATATGCCTTTATAGTTTTAGAACCTATATGTTTGAACATGGTAAGAAGGTAAGGTCCTGCCACATCGACCTCCGAGGTAGAAAGGGATTTAACCTCATTATTCCGATACGAGAGTAAATTATCCATTAATGGTTCGATAAATTTAGGTTTGGTGCGAAAGCATTTTATACATTTTGAAATAACTGCGCGAATAGCACGTTTAGCAGAAAGTATCCAGAATTGTTAGACTAACAAGTAATGAAGTGTTTGAGTTCCTGGGTGCAAATTCTCGTTATGGGCCGACTCAATAATTAATTCGGTCAGCCTATGTTTTCGAGGAAGCAACATAAGATGGACTTGAGAATATGATAATCTCGAATTAACGAGTCTACCACCGACACTAAGAACAGTATTACTATCTAAGATAGGGTTTAGTTTTCTAAAATGTTTTTAAAGAAGTTCACCACTTTTCATCTAAACAATTTCCTCAGTAAACTCCTGTTGCTGAACATGTTTGACTAACACTAACACAGCCTTATGATAATCAGCCGCTACAAAATGATCAAATTATTTTGTTTCTGCCAAACGAGAATTGTGGATAAACCTTAAACAATAACAACAAATAATTCGTTTAATTTTAACCAAAGAGGAAAACCTGTCTAACAGTAAGTCCAATATTTTAAGATCTTTAACCACCAACAAAGAAAAGTTACTTTCTTCTTTTAAACAAAGCGAAGGCGACTCAGGGAAAGTATGGTTAGGCCATTTATCCTTTGGATCGTACAACCAGGATGGCCCCGCCCACCATTGGACGCAGTTTAGTAAATCAGAGGGAAGCAAACCACGTTATGCATGATCTGCTGGGTTCTGGTCACCAGGAACATCTCGCTAGAAAGATGGTGCTACAAGGTCTTGAATATGACTCACACGATTTGAAACGAACGTTTTCCAGGGATATGGTGGCGATTTAATCCAATTCAAAGCAACCATTGAGTCAGACCAAGCAAATATATTTTCAACTTTCAGTTTGTTATCAAATATATTTAACAAAGATTGTAACATGTCAGCAAGAAGAACTGCCGTGCAAAGTTCGAGCTTTGGGATAGAAATTTTCTTAAGGGGTGCAACTTTATACTTGGCGCAAAGTAGACATCAGTTTACAGTATTATCAGAATTCATCTGTCTAACATAAACTACACTAGCATAGCCTTTCTCAGAGGCGTCACAGAAGCCATGTAAAGAACAGACATCAAAATTATCAGTTAAAATTATCCGGGGAATCTGAAGACAGGATTCTGATTTAAAAATTGAGTAAATTTTTTCAGAATATCCTTAGGGGGGAAAGTCGTCCCAATCAACACCGAGAGTCCAAAGATATTGGATAAGACATTTTGTATAAAATGTCAAAGGCGATAAGCACCTAAAGGATCATAAATCCGAGCTAGTTCGGACAACAATCTATGCTTCGTACACGGGCGATCTGCTATTTTGACCTGGTACGAAAAAAATATTTGGGTTCCACTGCATCCTAACATATCAGTTGTAAGACTGAAAGCAGAAGGATGTATACTGAGCATGGTATCTGGTAAGTGAGATAAGAATGACTTTTCGTTGCTGTACCATTTTCGTAATTCAAAACCACCAAGTTTACAAATTTCTATCAGCTCGGATTGAAGGGTCAAAGCTTCTTGAAGGGAGGCGTTTCAGAGTATTTGAATTAAGCTTGGACAACAACGTATTGAATAGTAAAAAATCCCAGTGCTCAACAGGGAAGATTAAATTTTTCATTTCACATCATACATCTAACAAATGTCTAATTTCACTAGATGATTCAAAATTTAGTTTTTTCAGGTCCGTAGTAAGATGCCAAGCATTTGTTGCCAGAAGTCTTTGGTAGAGTTTGGTATCTTGCAACAAGAGCATCGTATGCAATAATATAATTATCATGTATCAGTGGTATACCTGCAATACTAGATAACGGTTCAGACGTCAAATTCGATTTTAGATAGTGAAATTTTTCAACATTTGTTAGTGTACCTAGAGTTATTATGAATTAATGAGTTAAATAAATCAATGAACGCCACCCAGGAATTGACGTCGCCATTAAAGGTAGGTACCAAAATAAGAGGTAATTTTACATCTGGCGAGGAATTAATGTTATTAGAAAGATTTGCAGAAGTAGCACCTGAAGAATAAGAATTATTAACTAGTTTTCCTTGAAATCTTAATATTCCAAAATAGCAGGCATCAGTTTCAGCGCGAACTGCTTCATCGTCATCTAACGGGGTATCATTGCATGATAAAAGTTCAACAATAATATTGTGTTGTTTATCAAACAACTTATACACATGGTCTAAAGAAGTAAACTCACAGAGAACAAAATAAATTGACTGGGATCATTTTCTACATCTTTTGCAGATTGATAAATGTCATGAATGCGAGCCACTGCAACGTCTCTTGTTGCAAAAGCTTTTTTATCTTATTTGTTGACATATTTTAATAAAGAAATTAAAAAAAATTAAAATATTAATTTAAAGAACACTGGTCAGTAGTAGTAGGCCCAGTCCAAAAAACAAATTTTCATTGATAAGGTGTAGCCGTTTTTATCTACAGTACCTACTGAAAATAATCAAGTTTCAACATGAAATATCGTTTTGTTTAAAACTTACGTTTTAAACCAAATGAACCCGCAAAGAAATATTTTATTAACTTAACACCACGGGATCCAGACGCACATATGTATATGTGTAAAAATAGCGAAGTTGTTATGATTATTCTAAACAAGATATTTTTTATATAGCGATATTTTCCTTAAACAGACAGACTTCGAAAAGTTACTTAATTTCGTCGGGCGCAACTGATCAAATTGATATTAACATAATAATTTATTACGACCCTGGCAAACGCGTGGCGCCAGACATCTCCCCTCTCCTCTAGCTTCGTGCTTAGGACCTATCGACACGCACATGGTGATCAGTATTTGAAACATCTCGGCATTGAGTAAAAATCGTGGATTGTATCATTTTGATATATTGCGCCTGTTTACGTTAGATTTTAAAAAAATTAAAATTGGGAACTAGACATTATTAGGTAAGTACTTACACTTCATTTAGTTGCATAATACCATTTGTTTTTATGACTGTATCAAAAATACCTAATTTTGGCAGGTATTATCAATTTGACACATTGCGCCCGAACACTTAACTTAAAAAAAAATCTTTCAGGTGGCCTGAAAGCAAAATATGGCTGGACCGAAAAAAAAATTTAACCTTGGCGACCAGAAAGATATCGACGAAATTCATAAAATATTATACGAGGAAGAAGACGACACAGAACCGCAAGAAGATTTTGAAGATGAGAGCGATACAGATTCTGTAGACCAGGTATAAAACCGTCAGGGGGATTCAGAATCAGAACAATCAGATACTTGTGACGCGGATGAGCATGAAGAAAATGGCAGGTACTTTATCGTTCGGGATAAAGAAACAAGATGGTGTAATACCGCTTTTTCAACAAAAGTTCGTTATAGGTTCTAGGGCACACAATATTATAAAAAAAATACCAGGGGTGATAGGGGAAGCGAAAAATGCACGTACGCTATTAGAATGTTGGAGCCATATTTCTGATGAAATTCTGAAGATAATAATCGTACGATACACCAATCAATACATAGAAAATATAAAATCATCTTTTTTGCGTGAAAGAGATGCAAGACCAATAGATCTTATTGAATTGAAGGCTTTTATCGGACTTTTATTTTTTTCGGGCGTTTGGAGAAGCAATAGGCAAAGTCTAGAAGATCTTTGGGGTAACGGTGATGATGGAGTAGAAACATTTCGCATAGTAATGAGTACTAAAAGATTTAAATTCATAATTGGCTGCGTGAGATTTGATGATAGGAACACACGTGAGGAACGAAAGGAAAATGATAGGCTCGCCCCAGTGCGTGAAATATTTAACTTGTTTGTAAAAAACTGTCAAATCTGCTATTCTTTAGGAGAAAATGTTACATTAGATGAAAAGAAGGATTTAGAGGAAGGTGCAGATTTAACCAGTATATTCCTATCAAACCAAATAAATATGGCATTAAAATACATGCTCTTGTTGATGCTCAAGTTTTATTATTTATATAATTTGGAAATATATGCGGGTTTACGACCGGAGGGTATGTACCGTATTAGCAATAAGCCCAGTGCCGTTGTACTCAGGTTATCTGAACCAATTTTTGACTCGGGATGAAACATAACAGCTGACAATTGGTTCAGCAGTATAAGTTTAGTAGAGAAGCTAATAGAAAAGAAACTGTCGTTTGTTGGAGCACTAAAAAAGAATAAGAGGGAAATACCTCCAAAATTTTTGTCAAGCAAAGGGCGGGATATGAATAGTAGCATTTTTGGATTCAAAAAAGACTTTACATTGGTTTCGTATGTGCCAAAAAAAGAAAAGTTTGTTTTATTAGTATATTCCTTACATAATGACGATGCAATAGATCCGGAGACTGCTGACCAAAAAAGCCAGCAATTATTACATTCTATAACAGTACTAAAGGGGGAGTAGATACGACAGATAAGTTGGGTGCTACATAGAATGTTGCAAGAAATATTCGTCGTTGGCCAATGGTTATATTTTTCGCCATTCTCAATATACTATTATGGGATACTAGTAAAACTAAGTTGAACTTGTAAAATTTCCACTATATTTAAATGAAAAATGACATGTTTCGCTAACACTGTAGCTTCGTCAGATGACTATGAAATGATACAGAGAATAAATTTACACAAAATAGATCTCAAGGTATAAATTAGGTAATGGGAAGGTGCAACACAAGGATTACTGGTGGTTAACAACAGGCATTTCCAACAATTAAGGTACACGACAATGGTCAATAGAATAAATTTAACAAAGGTGAATTATTTAAATCTATCTGATCATTAAGTAACAGGTCCGTATTTTTAAGTTTGTTTATTTCCATGGTCTCTAACAAATTCAATCTTAAGCCTTTATTTTCTGTATGTAGGATTTTAAAAGTTGGATCAAAATTATGTTGGCTGTCATGTAAATGGTTAGCATAATTTGAGTCAGTTTTGTTTTTAATAAAACTGTTATAATGTTCCTGTATCCTTTTGCTAAAATATCTACCTGTTTGACCAATGTAAGTTTTCGGACAATCCTTACAATTTAATCTATACACTCCCGACTTTCTGTTTTTATCGTTTTTTGTTTTATTATTTTTAATGAATTTTCCTAAAGAGTTATTAGTTTTGTATGCTACTTTTATATCGAGTTTATTTAGAAATTTGCCAATTGTTTTACTAGGTTGTCCAATAAAGGTGATGAGTTTAAATTTGTCGGAGGGATTTTTACTGTTAGGAAAATCTAAATCGATAGCTTTTTTGTAAGTTTTTTTATTTAAGATTTGGTCAACTAGATTAGAGCTGTAACCATTATTTACTGCGATCTGCTTTATAATGTTTAATTCTTTCAGAAAGTTGCTCTTATTTAGAGGTAGTGTTACTAGTCTATGGATAAAACTGTGAAATGACGCAAATTTGTGTTTTATTGGGTGGCAAGAAGATTTATATATAACAGTATCAGTATGAGACGGTTTATGAAAATCTGAAAAGACGTGTCTATCATTTTCCCTTTTTATACTTAAATCAAGAAAATTGATAGAGTTGTCTTTTTCTTGTTCTATTGTGAATTTAATATTTTTATGTTAGTGTTAAGTTGTTAATGTAGTCTAAAAATACTTTTAACTGTCTCTCCGTTCCGAGAAAACATACTAAGACGTCGTCAACATACCTATGCCAATAGAGAAACTGTTTGAAAAGAGGATGTTTACTAATTTTGCTCTCTAAAATGTCCATAAATATTTCAGCAAGGAGGGGACTGAGGGGGTTACCCAAAATAAGACCATTGTTACTAGTATATATTTTATCGTTGAGCTCAAAATAGTTTTGTTCAAGACACACTGTTAGCGTATCAATAATTTCTTGTTTCTTGATAAACTTCACATTTTTTAAGGAAGGGAGTTGATTGACCAAAGTGATAGTTTCATCGATGGGTACACTGGGAAATAAATTAGTTACATCAAAGGAGATTAACTTAGCATTTTTTGGCAATTCAATGTCTTCGATTTTATTTACTAGGTCAAGGGAATTTTTTATTGCGAATATTGCTGAAAAAGAGGTGTTAGTTTTAATTATTTCGATTAATTTTTTTAAAAGTTTGTATGACGGTGCTGTGAAAAAAGACACAACAGGTCTTATAGGGTATCCTTCTTTGTGAAGTTTTATTAGTAAGTATAGTTTAGGATTATGGGGGTTCATAAGAGTCAATCTGCAGAATCCATATCAGAAAACAAACTTTTACACTTCTGAATAATTGCTTTTACAGATTTTTGGAAAATGATTTTTAGGATTTAGAAATTCAATGGTTTTTGAGTATAGTCAGTTTTGTTTATGGCCACCACCGTATTACCTTTGTCCGCTTTACTAAAAACTATATTAGTAGATTTCTTTACAATATCCTTGGCTATTTGAATTTCTTGTTTTGGGATAGTCTGTTTTAAAACTTCCTGTTTTATTATAGATTAAGCTTTGTGTTTAAGGGAAATATTCGTAGGGGTGTTTTTAAGAGCAATCTCTGTTTCAACACCCAATATTTCCAAACTTTCAGGAAAAATGTTGTCCTGAATATTTATATTTAAGGCCCTTTCTTATCAAGTTATTTTCATTTTCAGTGAACTTTACTGTGGATAAGTTAATAAATCTATCAAATTCAGTGAACTCAACCAACAAGGTTGTGTGTGCATCGCCGTCCTGGTTTTTTTGACTTTTTCACTTAAAATACTTATTTTGAATTAGTGATTTTTTGCAGCAGTGGTGGCTGTGTTTTCCTGTAGTGCTTTTCATTCCCATCTCCGTCAAAAATACTAATTAGTCATTTATACAGTCACATTATTTGCTTTTATTCCATGTAAGGAATTTCAAGAATTTGCTTTTTATATATCCAATTCCAACGTCTGTGGAGATTAGTAATCTATAGTGCGTCTCACCTTGATGACTCACCGATAATTGTGGTTCTGATCGCTCCTACACCCAGTTTCACATACTGAATTCAGTAACTTTACAACATGTCTGGAATATGTTATAAGTGCAATTCCTCCGTTATTTTTAAAGAACCTAAGAGGTCTGGTGAAACTTTTGGATTTCCCTGTGACCACTGCAAGCAAGTTATTTGTCAATCCTGCTGTGACCTGTCCGCTACTGAACTGCGTGCCGTTTTACTCACTAAGCGTGGCATGTCTTTTCACTGTCCGGATTGTGCTTCCAATGTTAAGCAGCTATTGCATCTAGTCGACCGTGTCGGCTTCCTTGAAAGTGAGGTGAGAATCCTCAGGGAGGAGTCCGCTAAACTGACCGGAGTTGCAAGAGACGTCAGTGAATTGAAGACTCAAACTGAACTATTGCGTGTGTCTATAAAAACCCTTGAGGACAAATTTGGACCAGTTGGGGGGTCAAGCTCGCTGCAGACCAACGCTGATCAAGATGAGATATTGCGCGAACTGCAGGATCGTCAAAACAGATCGAACAACATCGTGTTGTTTAATGTTCCTGAGAGCGACGACGACATGAAGGAAATTGGAACAATTCTGAAGATCCTGAGTAACAATCCCCCGAGAGTGACTGGTCATTCAAGGTTTGGCCGAAAGAACAAAAAAGGGGCTCGTGCCTTGAAAGTTTCAATAAGCTCTAGCAATGAAGTACTTTCGCTGATCCGCTCTCGCCAGAAGCTAAAAGGGAAAAACATCTATATAAATATGGACCTTACTCCCAAACAACAACAGCTTGAAAAGCGCATTTGGGATGACTTTAGGGATCGCAAATCTAGGGGAGAGGATGGTATTCGAGTTAGATACACTAAGGGAGTCCCTCAGATTGTTGGTGATCAATCGGAAAACTGATTGTCGACGGCCGGTGCTCCAACCTTGTGGGAAGGAGTCTGCATGTATACTATCAAAATGTGCGTGGATTGCGCACAAAGCTCATCGATTTATTATGCAATGTTTCTACATGCCACTACCATGTGATTGCCTTAACAGAGACTAATTTGTCAGAGGATGTGTCCGATGCTGAATTGGGTTTGAGTGATTATACCATTTTCCGTAAAGATAGGTCGAGTATCACTAGCACTAAGTCAACAATGGGAGGTGTACTCATGGCCATTCATAAATCAATTACATGTAAACTTATTCCTACAGCTGCACCTATTGAACAGATATATGTTGCTATTGGGTCGAGAAGGGCTCAACGTGTGCTAGGGTGTATTTATTTACCTCCAAATTCTCCTGCCGAGGATTACTTGCTGGTTAGCGACAGTGTGGATTCTTTGAGCGACTCGGCACCTGGGGCCGAGTTGTGCATTGTTGGCGACTTTAATCTTCCCAAGGCCGTATGGACTGATGTGGACCTGTGTTCGGTTGCTGTTCCGCGTGATGATGTGTATGTTCCACCACAAACTGCGGATGCAATTCTTACTGTCTCTGACATTTGCGCTTTGCATAATCTTTATCAGTCGAATAATGTACTTAATATTAATAATGTAATATTAGATTTAGTGTTAAGCAATAGTAGGTTAAGTGTATTATGTAGTGATCCATTAGTTCGTATAGACAATAACCATCCGCCTTTATGTTTCAGTATTGAATCATCTGGGGAATATTGTACTGTTAGTGACCAGGCTAACGAATTTTACTCCGACTTTAAATCCGCAGACTATTCGGTTATTAATGATTCTTTAAATTGTATTGACTGGGATGGAATTTTGATTGGCAGGAGTGTCGAGAATATGGTGTGCTTATTCTACGATATATTGTACAATGTTATAAACGCCTTTATCCCGGTTAAGAAAGTTGCCAGTGGTAAGTCTCCACGATGGTTCTCTCGGGACCTCGTTGCTCTGACTATTCAGAAAAAGATAGCTCATAAAAACTATAAAGCAAAAAAGACAGCCCAAAATTATCAGTTGTTTTCCGATTTGCGCTTACAATGTAACAATCTTTCTCGGCAGTGCTATGGTAATTATATAGCTGATATCGAATCTCATATTCACAATGATGTTAAGCATTTTTGGAATTTTATTAACTCAAAAAGAAAAACCAGCGCACTGCCTAATGCTGTTTGTTTGGATGGGGTTGAAGCGGCGATGGGTCCTGGGGCAGCCAATCTTTTTGCCCAGTACTTTGGTTCTGTGTACTCCTCTAACAATCGCTTTACGTGCAGTAGTATATTGTCTTCTAATGGTATTAACATTAACAACCACTCTATTCTAATTTCAGATATTTTTTCCGAGTTGACGAACCTAAATATTAGTAAGGGACCTGGTCCTGACAAGATTCATCCCATTTTTCTCAAAAACTGTGCATTTAATCTCTCTAGACCTCTGCATATTATCTTCAATAAATCTTTGACTGAAGGCGTTTTTCCGGATGTTTGGAAAACCAGCTTCGTTGTCCCTATCCACAAGAGTGGGGATAAAGATAATGTTAAAAATTATAGACCTATCAGTATCATTAGTGTTATTCCTAAGGTTTTTGAAAACCTTGTAACCAAGCACCTCACATCAATTCTGTCACCCACAATAATTAAGCAGCAGTATGGATTTTGCATTGGCAAGAGTACTGAACTTAACCTGCTCGTTTATTCTCATCATCTGTTTGGGTCCCTTGAGAATGGTTCCGAGATTCATTCTATCTATACAGATTTCACCAAGGCATTCGACAGGGTCCCACACAATATTTTGCTGAGCAAGCTTGAGGCCTTGGGCATATCGGGTTTGATGCTCGGCTGGATGAGGAGTTATCTTGTTGATCGAAAGCAGATAGTGCGTGTGAATAATTTTCTGTCCCATGAGATAGCTGTTCCTTCTGGAGTCCCTCAGGGTTCCCATATAGGACCACTTCTGTTCAATCTTTTTGTCAATGACGTTTCTTCGTGCTTTCGGTTCTCTGATTTCTTGCTGTTCGCCGACGATCTTAAAGTATACAAAACAATAACAAGCTCAAATGATTTTCAGTTGCTTCAGGGGGACCTTGATCGATTTGTTGTCTGGTGCCATGAGAATGGGATGGAACTTAACACATCAAAATGTAAACTAATGAAGTTTGGTAGATTGCGCCAGCCAACTGAGTTTGTTTATCTCATCAATGGCGAAGCCGTACTCTCCACTGAATCAATAAGAGATCTGGGAGTAACCTTAGATCCAGTGCTGTCATTTACTAAGCACATAGAAAGTATTACAGGCAAAGCTCTTATGATGTTGGGCTTCATCAAGAGAAACTCAAGGGAATTTTCCTCATTGCACTCTTTGAAGATTCTCTACTGTAGTCTTGTCAGAACTCACTTGGACTATGCCTCTTCCGTCTGGAGCCCACATTATGCAGTCCACAGTCAAAGGGTGGAACGTGTACAAAGAAGATTTCTTCATCATATCAATTACAAATTTTTCAACAATAGCGATATCAATTACACCATCCTCTGTCAACGACTTGCCGTGTCACCGCTCTCTCTAAGAAGAGCACAACATGACCTTCATGTTCTCTATAAGATCATCAACTCCAGAGTGGATAGCCCTGATTTACTGGCGGAGATTGGCTTTCACGCCCCTGCTCGTTCAACTCGAAGTCACCAAACATTTAATGTTCCTTTCCACCGCACCAATTACGGAGCGAATTCCTTTATTTCGCGCAGTTCCCATCTTGCCAATCAAAATTATCATCTTGATTTTTTTAGCACTCAGACATTGTTTCTACGTCAGTTGGCTCAACTTATTATTGGGCAGTAATTTAATTTAATTTAATTTAGCAGCATAAGTTTATTTCTTTAGGTTTATTCTCTTGCGTAAGTATATTGTAATACTATTGTAAATCTTTTTTTGTAAAAATGGACATTGTCCGTCAATAAATAAATAAATAAATAAATAAATAAATAAAAAACTTGTGATCTGAAAAATTATGTTGGTCGGGTTTAATTTGGGAATGATGTGATTTAGAATTGAGAGAAGTGAGTTTTTACGTTGGGTTAAGTATTTTTTATGAATGATATGATTGACTTTTTCCCTTGTATCTCTATCCAAAACAAGAAATTCTATATAATTTAATTTATGTAATAATTCGGTATGAACAACTTTTAAATAAACATTATAGATATCTCTTTTTCGGAATTGAATTTTCTTCTCTTCACGTAGCCAAGTTTTTAGTCTTGCTGCAGATCCTTGCCGTGCTGCTTTGCTTTTGTTGTGTTGTGTCTTTTCACAGCACCGTCATACAAACTTTCAAAAAAATTAATCGAAATGATTAAAACTAACACCTCTTTTTCAGCAATATTCGCAATAAAAAAATCCCTTGACCTAGTAAATAAAATCATTGTCATTGAATTGCAAAAAAATGCTAAGTTAATCTCCTTTGATGTAACTAATTTATTTCCCAGAGTACCCATCGATGAAACTATCACTTTGGTCAATCAACTCCCTTCCTTAAAAAATGTGAATTTTATCAAGAAACAAGAAATTATTGCTACGCTAACAGTGTGTCTTGAACAAAACTGTTTTGAGTTCAACGATAAAACATATACTAGTAACAATGGCCTTATTATGGCTAACCCCCTCAGCCCCCTCCTTGCTGAAATATTTATGGACTTTTTAGAGAGCAAAATTAGTAAACATCCTCTTTTCAAACAGTTTCTCTATTGACATAGGTATGTTGACGACGTCTTAGCATGTTTTCTCGAAACGGAGAGACAGTTAAAAGTATTTTTAGACTACATTAACAACTTACATAAAAATATTAAATTCACAATAGAACAAGAAAATGACAACTATCAATTTTCTTGATTTAAGTATAAAAAGGGAAAATGATAGATATGTCTTGTCAGTTCTCCATCTCATACTGATACTGTTATACATAAATCTTCTTGCCACCCAATACAACACAAATTAGCGTCATTTCACAGTTTTATCCATAGACTGGTAACACTACCTCTAAATAAGAGCAACTTTCTGAAAGAATTAAACATTATAAAGCAGATCGCAGTAAATAATGGTTACCGTAAAACTGGGTGACTTGAGACAATTTTAAACTTTGAAGGCGCACCAAGCATACATGCTCAGAGATACATCAATGTTAGGTGGGCCTAAATTTTAAGTCGTGATCTTTAGATACTTGAATATCTATATTTGTTTTATCGGTTGTCTCAAGTCACCCGCGGGGATAGGGTGTATTGAGACATCAATGCATTTCTGGTTTCAAGCCCAATATACCCGTCGCATAAGTCGAGGTGAGACAAATATGAAGTTTTAAAAATATGTTGGTATGGGTTAGGTACGCTTTAAGTAAGGCTATCGACATAATAACAATGAAAAATTCAAAGGTTTTATCATTAGGTGGTGCACATAAAATTTTGCAGAGTATCTGAGGAATGCATTATACAAAAAATGATGTTTAGCGAAAAACTTTGACTTACCTTTACTTGATCGGGCTAAAAACCGCTCCGTCGTGAAGACCGAACTAATGGCAACTGAACGCCGCCAATACACCAAGCGAATTCTATATTACAGTGTTACCACCTGTCTCAAAAAAACGTGAAGTTGTGGAGCAAGTCACCAGGCTGTCTCAAGTCACCCGGTTTTACGGTACAGATCTAATCTAGTTGACCAAATCTTAAATAAAAAAACTTACAAAAAAGCTATCGATTTAGTTTTTCCTAACAGTAAAAATCCCTCCGACAAATTTAAACTCATCACCTTTATTGGATAACCTAGTAAAACAATTGGCAAATTTCTAAATAAACTCGATATAAAAGTAGCATACAAAACTAATAACTCTTTAGGAAAATTCATTAAAAATCATAAAACAAAAAACGATAAAAACAGAAAGTCGGGAGTGTATAGATTAAATTGTACGGATTGTCCGAAAACTTACATTGGCCAAACAGGTAGATATTTTAGCAAAAGGATACAGGAACATTATAACAGTTTTATTAAAAACAAAACTGATTCAAATTATGCTAACCAATTACATGACAGCCAACATAATTTTGATCCAACTTTTAAAATCCTATATACAGAAAATAAAGGCTTAAAATTGAATTTGTTAGAGTCCATGGAAATAAACAAACTTAAAAATACGGACCTGTTACTTAATGATCAGATAGATTTAAATAATTCACTTTTGTTAAATTTATTCTATTGACCATTGTCGTGTATAGAAAAATTCAAAATATACCGTTGATTTTTTGACTGCAATAAATCCTTAATGATGTCTTAGGCTATAAAAGCTCATAAATGTCAATCCCTTTCAGACAGGGCTGGCCCTTAATATTTTACCTGCGACATGAATTATACCAATTGTTAAGATTATTATTTTCCAATTCATTTTAGGAAAAAATGGTTAAAATTCAATTTTTACAGGTAATTAAATTAATCACCTGTAACTTAAGCACTTAATATTAATAATATATAATGATATTTTATTAAGGCACCTTCAGTCACCTTTTTAGCTTTCCTGTGTGAGGTGCGAGTTGTGTGCGCTAATTTTGTCTTTTTATTTTAACTATTTAGTTTGCAAGAAAACAACGAAACGACGTTGGCCAATTAAGAAGTATAGACGAGAGTGATAAGGACCTATTAAGAAGAAAAATTTATGCTATGTATGAAGAACAATCTGTACCCACATTAAAATCATTAAAAATTAGGCTAGCAAAAGACGAAACAAATATTTCATGCAGCATATCAAGCCTAAGGAGAATTTTACTTCAAATGGGTTTTAAGTATCGCGCCATTGACAAAAAACAAGTTTTAATGGAATCGGAGCGTTTACGGAAATGGCGTCTTAAATATTTGACGAGTATTAAACAGTATAGATTGGAGAATCGGCCAATTATCTACCTTGATGAAACATGGTTTGATACTCATGACACCCCAAAAAAAGGATGGAATGATTTTTCAAAAAAATGTCAAACCAAGGCTCCTTCGAATAAAGGCAAAAGAATTACCATCATACATGCAGGTTCAGAAAATGGATTTGTTCAAAACTGTTTGTTGCTTTCAGCCAAGAACATTGCAGATTCCTATTTGGACTACCATCAAGATACGAATGCAAAGCTTTTTGAAGAATGGTTTGAATATCGCCTTCTTAAAAATATTCCCAAAAATAGCGTTATTGTAATGGATAATGCTAGTTATCACAGTCATCAGACAAAATTAGTCCCAAATTCCAACAGCACCAAGCCAGAAATTCAAAATTATATGTTAAATAATGATATATTTTTTGAAGAATCTTACAAAAAAAGAGAACTTCTTCAAGTATTAAATGCTTATAATATTGAAAAAGAATATGTGTGTGATAAACTTGCCGCCGAAAACGGCCATACAGTGTTACGTCTTCCCCCTACTATTGCGTTTTTAATCCAATTGAACAAATATGGCACGAATTAAAATCAAATGTTAGGAGAGAAAATACTACTCCCACATTAAGTACATCTGTGGTGGAATTAATACAAAAACATGTAAATAATATTTCTACGGACAGTTGGAAGAATTGTCTACAACACGTGATTAAGGTGGAAAACTCTTATCTGATTCTTAGTGATAGTGTTCAACCCTTAATAATTAGTTTAGGTTTAGATGAAGATAATAGTGATAGTGAGACAGAACTGAATATAGAATAGGTAAAATATTGTATAGAATTAAGTATAAATAAAATAATTACATTTTTTGATTTTCCAATAATTTGTCTCTTTATAAATAATTTATTGAATGTAGTATTGTTTGATAATGTATTTTCTTGTGTATTTTAGACTTATTATGATTGTATTTGTTTTATTGGATTTTGGACGTATGTAAGTGCTGTGTAGGTATATTAACATGAATAAATAATTTTGAAATAAGAGAATATGTATGCATATAAAAACAAAATCCACCCCTGCGCCCATTCATTGCAGTTTGAAGATGTTGGGATCAACACAGTGGGGTTCAATCAGGTAGTTGATTTATGGCAGTAAAAGCCAACGGTATATTTTGAACATTACTTTACCTTAATTCTTGGAAATACCTGTTGTTAACCACCAGTAATCCTTGTGTTGTACCTTCCCATTACCTAATTTATACCTTGAGATCTATTTTGTGTAAATTTAATTTCTGTGTCATTTCATAGTCATCTGACGAAGCTACAGTGTTAGCGAAACATGTCATTTTTCATTTAAATATAGTGGAAATTTTACAAGTTCAACTTAGTTTTACTAGTATTCCATAATAGTAGTTATGAATTTCCACCTAGTATCGGCTGATTCAATTAATTCTCAATATAAGTGGAATAAATTCCAAAGTAATACATATTGGAAACGACCAACAAATTACCCGCAGAAAAATATTTCTAAAACAGTTGTCTTACGAACTAGTTTTTCCACATTTATCCAGGAGATGCCAGCAGTCTGTGGGCATGCCCATAGACTTGCAACAAAAATTGCAACGTTATCGGCTGCCCCAAGAAAATGATAACGATGGCGAGGGACAAGAAATAACAACTGGAGTAAAGCGAAAACAATGCGAAGATTGCAGTGGACCAGCCAATAAAAGAAAGTTAACGAAGTGTAGTTGCAAAACATGCAAAAAAGCCATATGCTTGTCACATATAAACTCTTATTGCGGTAGTTGTAGCAATAAACTTAGACAAAATTCATGTACCTAAATTTTAAATTATAAAAAAAACTTTAGCTTACCTTATTTTTTAAAATGCCTTTCCTATTATGTTTTACTGTTTTAAAGATTTTTCTTTATAAAGTATTTTATCTTTTATTTTGTGTCTTTAAACGGCACAATCCCATACTTATTAATTTCAAATTAAAGTCACTAAAGCAATAGTTGAATTGAATTCTCAGATTGAATAAAGAATAAATTAAAATATTTTATTTTCAAAATATCTCAGCTCAGATTATAGTACTAAAAACCCTAAAAAGTCTAAAGAATTATATCTGCAATCAACAACATTATAAGAATGATAATTAAATAATTAGCCATCAATAATGTAAGATTATAAATTAAATAATAATTCTTCACACTGTGCACTGTTCCAAATAAGATTGTTATTATCTATTCATATGTTTATATACTCATATGTAAATCTAGTACCATTACTGCTAATAGGTTTCCAAACTGTTGGAATTCTTCTAGGTATTTGTGAATGTAAAAAGTATCTATAATCCTTTTCTCTACATGAGATTCTATGGTTCATTTTATCAATAATAATACTAATAATTAAAAAGCATTGTTGAGGATCCTTGTTATACTTCCTGTATATGAGTAGCAATATTTGCCACAGTCGACATGCATTTTACTTTTTCGTCGCATACTCATTTTGGGATAAAATGCGACTTTTTTCCAAAATCTAACAGAGTATATTTAAAAATAAAATTTATTTCTTAATTTAAATACGTACACCATATCGGGAGGTCAAAATATTACTATATTCATTAATACAACCAATCTATATTATATTCAAATATTTTCTTCTTTTTGCTTCTTTGTGTGTTTACAACAATTTGGACGGGAACGGACAGTCTGCATGGATAGTTGTTCCTGTAGAAAATTCAATATTCGTCGTGCTGGTCTACATCATAAATTTTCATAATGTCTACAAATAAGAACAAAACTACAAGGTGTTCACCAGGCCCGGATTGGAACAGGCGAGCGAGCGAGAAAATCTCGGTTTGCCGGCGGCCGGTGAGGCCGAGGGCCTGGCCACTTAGACTCTATCCCACTTCGAATCATAAGATTTCCCAACCCCAAACATAAAAAGGATAAACCTTGAAAACGATGTAAATTATTATTTACTATTTATATATTATTAATTTTTATTTACTTATTTTTTATATCAAATATTATATTTTTCAATATCATTTACCTCACGTGTGAAATAAAATTAAAATAAAAACTTTTTTGGGGCCATCCGCTATGTGCGTGTGTCAAATTTATATTTGGTTATTATTCAGTAGGAATGTGCAAAGCAAATGTTCAAACGTATTAAAATTGTTTGATTTACAATTTGTTAATTACAAACAGAAACTCAGAAATTGTTAAAATTGTTAATACGAAATTTCACACTTTTGTTGAAAAAATAAAAATTCTCCCCAGCTTTGTTAAAGAAATCCCAGAAATCGGGAAATTCCCCACGAGTTGGCCACACTGCGCCGTAGAAAACTTAATCCCCGATAGGTGATTCCTCGTTCCTAGTTAAAATTTACTTGTAACTTCTTAGAAAATTTAATATGATTAACAAGATACCTGGAAAATCTTCAAAGCGGCTTTAAAAAGCAACTTTGGATTCCTGCATATGCGACATTACTAAAGAAAAATAATTTTCTTTTCAATAATAATCGGCTAAAGTCGAATGAGATTTTTGGATATTCCTCATGTATTAGAGTTGTGTAATCATCTACTCTAATGTATGTAACAACTTAGGCATATTTAGGCATTTTTTTTTTAAAATCACACCAAACTTTGTTTTTTCTTCGACTAGGACCACGGTTGTTTAAAATTCCATATGTACGTAAACTTTACAAACTTTTCCACTAAAATTTGAAAATTTAGTAGTTATACAAAGCTATAGCAGTTAGCATACTATAGCTACAACAAATTAATTTTGTTATAGAACACATAATAATATGAATTTTCAAAAGTTGGACTTGTTTTCGCATCATTTTTATTGCTCTCAGAAAAATCAAGTTTCTGCTTAAGAAGGAAGTATTTTACGGTGATGCATTTGAAAAAACTGGTAGACGACTAAACTCCAGACATTTTACGAATAATCTAGAGACAAAACAAATTAAAATTCGTTAGGCGCTGTTTTGCCCTATGTCCACGACATAGCACGTCGGGTGCCGAAAATACCCGCGTCACTGAAAACCCTAAATATTTGTTACAACGATTTTTGAAAAAAATTAAATTTTATGTTCGAATATTAGGATATAAATTTACAAGTCTGAACTGTAGGTAGAACGTAGAACATTGTTCCACATTTGACAATTCGTTGTGCGTCAAAACCGTGTTTTCAGTGTTCCGTGAAACGGAACACTAATGGAATTACTTCGGTGTCCGTCCGTCCGTCAGTCCGCCCGTCCTTCCGTCCGTCTGTCACAGGCGATTTAAAAATTTGTTAGGCGCTGTTTTGTCCTGTGTCCACGACATATCACTTCGGGTGCCGAAATTACCCGCGTCACTGAAAGCCCTAAATATTTGTTAAAACGATTTTTGAAAAAAATTAAATTTTATGTTCGAATATTAGGATATAAATTTACAAGTCGGAACTGTAGGTAGAACGTAGAACATTGCTCCACATTTGACAATTCGTTGTGCGTCAAAACCATGTTTTAAGTGTTCCGTGAAACGGAACACTAATGGAATCACTTCGGTGTCCGTCCGTCCGTCCGTCAGTCCGTCCCTCTGTCACGGGCGATTTCCTCTGAAACTACACGACGTAAAAATTTGAAGTTTGGAACAGAGATAGAGTGTGGTGGCCCAATTATAGACGTGAAGTATAAAAAGTTAAATTTTGATTCTGGGGGTTAATTTCGGGGGTAAATTGGGAAATGAAAAAAAAAATCGAGGGCTATCAAATGAAAGCTTATTGAAGCAGGAATTCAACGATATATATGAAGAATTTTTTCCTGCATTTTTTGACATTTTTCGGGAAAAACGCTTAAAAATTACTATCCCCCACCCTTATCACCAGAAGGATTGGTCAGAAAAATTTGAAAAAAAAAATTAGCATTTAGAATTAGGTGTGGATTGAACGAAAATTATCAGGATTGAGAAAGTCTAGCGCAGTCAATTGTTATATACAAAGCGCAGCCAATTGTTATAAACAATTTAATTATTTCCTTAGAACGGCTGAACCATTGGTTTTAGAGAAGAAGTTTTCCGAAAAAAATTTTTTCTCACGATGTAAGGAACAACTTTTGTCCTTACACATTTTTTTGTCAACTTCATTTGGTGGTCGTAAATTTCCAAAACTATCAAAGTAAATTATGTTATTATTATTTTTAACATACGCTGTCCAGTGAGTGCCTTCCCCCATATCGTCATCTAAATTTATAATACCTGTTTCATATTTTTTTATTTTTTTGGGTAACTTATTTCTCATAGACACCTCTAAAATGTGGCAACTTTAATAATTTGACATACTTTAATAAATCTATATTTGTCAAAGGTCGACGAGGTAGCAAATTTAACAATTTTTTGAATATGGTTTTAAATATAGACCACACCCTTTCTTATACGGTTTTAAATAAAGACCTTTTCCAATTGATATTTTTTACATTTCTTTGTTGTGTCTTGTTTGTTCTTCTAACTTCTTCTGTGCATTTTGGCAGAATTTACTGCTTGCGCAATGCCAGCAGCGCCCCCGCTTAGCGCTCCTAGAGCAGATAAACCAGCAAAAATAAGTATTAAAGGTAAAATTCCACCAGTTTTTGGAATTGGAATAATTCTTTGTTTAGGTTCTTTTATTTTTAATTTTTTAATCGATGATAAAGCTGTGCTGGCAGCATTTCTTATATTAGCAAACTTCACGTGCTTTTCTTACACCTTGGTTAAAGGATATTTGACTTCCTTTCTTGCGTTTATGACTTGTTTTTCTTATTCCCATACCGAGTTTTGTTTTTGCTTTCATGATTCCGGCCACAGCCAAGGATGACAGTTTTTCGGCTAGATTTGAATCTGAAGCTTTAAATCTATTAAATGCCTTTTTAGCTAATACTTTATCTGCCTCGTTTCTGTTTTTTAAATCGGAATATTCCGAATATGCTATATCGTGCACTTTGCAAGCTTCGTTTAATAAATTAATTCCCTTATCACCTCGGGCAAACCTATTATTTAACTTTTTACCAGGCCCACAAAAGTTATAAGAAGGAATATGGAGCTCTACTGGTAATTTATTAATAAGAGTATTTAATAAACCACTACCTGTTCTCTGTCCTTCCACGCAGTGAATGACATTATTATGTCTAATCATTATATATAAATGATTTAAAAACGCAAATAACCTTACTTAAATAGCGATGTTCAAACAATGAAGATCAAAAAACAAGCTTTTCTTTACCGATAAAAAATTTTGATTTATGTCATGATAATTATGGAAAACATGGACAATTATTTGGTGGAAACTGTAAAAGATGTTTAATAGTAGGACCATCGGGTTGTGGGAAGACAAATGTTATGATTTCTCTTATAACACACCCTAATGGATTAAGATTTGAAAACATATATGTGTACTCAAAATCCTTATATCAATCAAAATATGAATATCTAAAAAGGCTTTTTGCTCCACTAAAGTTTATTGGTTATTTTGAATCATCGAACGCTGAGGATATTGTTTCACCCACTGAAATAAATCCAAATTCATTGATTGTATTTGATGATATAGTATGCACTGATCAAAGTCTTATGACGGATTATTTTTGTTTCGGACGTCATAAAAATACAGATTGTTTTTATTTGTGTCAAACATATTCATCAATCCCTAAACAACTTATACGTGATAATGCCAACCTCTTGGTAATTTTTCAACAGGATGCTACAAACTTGAAACATATATATGATGATCATATAAATGGTGACATGAGCTTTCAAGAGTTTAAAAACTTGTGTTCAATGTGTTGGAAACATAAATATGACTTTGTCGTTATTGATAAAGACTGTGAATTTAATGGTGGCCGCTATAGAAAAGGATTTGATAATTTTATTTCCACTATATATCTCTCTGACAAAACGATAATTTTCTAGTATACAACCTACCTTTTGTAAAGATGGACAAAAAAACAGCGAAAGAGTTGGTAAAAACTAGACAAGCCGTTAGACAAAAGTATAAAGCTTTAAAATCAGATTTATCTGATAAAGAAATTCGTATGGAAAAAGAATTTAAACCAATAACTCAACCTTTGCATGAGTTAATTCAGACAATTAAAACAGAACCGTTCATTAAGAAAGAAGTATATTCACCACAAATAGTTTCGACCCCAAAATTTCAATTTCCTACGCCAGAGATCAATCAAAGGAAATCAAATGCATATAGTAAATATCTTCCAACACACATGGCCTCATTTTTAGGAGATGAAGAAGTATTTTTTGAAGATTCGCAACAGTTAGGAGAATCAAGCCCTGAAACAACAATTGGACCAACTATAGGTGAGTTGCGACAAGATGTTTTAGAATTAACAAGAACACCTGCTTATGAAGAATATTTGGAAGCATATCATTCACTTCTAAGACCTTTCGTGGATGGGCTAATAAAAGACACGGAAGGCAAATTTGATAACAAATATGGGTTTAGCCATGATGTTGATGCAGATAAATATAAGATTGCTAATTCTGTGGTGGATTTCATAGGAAAAGATTTTAAAGTTGAAGGAGTTAGGTATGAGGGAACACCTGGATTGTATGAGCTTCTTTTTAAAAAAGAACCTGTTTGTTATACATCAAATGATATGGAAAATTATAGGGATGTTTTGAATAGGACAAATGCATATAGACGAAATTTTGATCCTGATAACAGGGGGATTATGTTAGGGTTAGTAAATACAGGGAGGCTTTTCAAAAGGGATATACACCAAACTGGTCAAATGAAATTTTTCAAATTAAGGAAATTAAATTAACCAACCCAAGAACATATTTGCTGACAGATAACAAAAATGAACTAATTTTAGGTAGTTTTTATGAACCGGAGTTGCAGAAAGTCAAACATTCAAACGTGTATCTCGTGGAAAAGGTGCTAAGAAGAAAAGGAAACAAAGTTTCAACCGACATTAAATACTTGACAATAGTTAAACCTTACTTATTACAAAAAGGTATATTAAAGCGTGGAAATTTTGATCCTGATAACAAGGGGATTATGTTAGGGTTAGTAAATACAGGGAGGCTTTTCAAAAGGGATATACACCAAACAGGTCAAATGAAAATTTTTCAAATTAAGGAAATTAAATTAACCAACCCAAGAACATATTTGCTGACAGATGACAAAAATGAACTAATTTTAGGTAGTTTTTATGAACCGGAGTTGCAGAAAGTCAAACATTCAAACGTGTATCTCGTGGAAAAGGTGCTAAGAAGAAAAGGAAACAAAGTTTCAACCGACATTAAATACTTGACAATAGTTAAACCTTACTTATTACAAAAAGGTATATTAAAGCGTGGAAGCACAACAGCGACAGGTTATCGTGCAATACTACCAAGTACTTCGCGTTTGTTACCTCCACAAAGACCGCGTTCTACAAGAAATTTGTCTACAAAACGTGGAAAGGGGGAGCTATGTTAAATCTATCAAGACAAAAAATGGATTACGTTTATTATGACGATCCAAAGGAAATCATAGATAGATTGAAATTGTTGATGTCATCGCAAATGGCTGGACATACTGGTCATCAAAATGAAATAATATCGATTTTAGAAGAACTAAGAGAAGCAAAATTAATTAAATAAATACTAATTCTCACATCTTTATTCATTATTCTACCGCTGGCAACAACCATGTCTATTGACAAGGTTGGTTCCCACATCTTTGACAAAGATAATAAAGAACATAATATTATAAAACTTGTTGACCTTAGTGCTGTTAAACTATATTATAATTTGGTATTACCTTTTATGGGAAATTACTCTCTGTCCGATAGAGTTTAACATTTATTACAAGACAAACGAATTACATATGTTTTTCCTATGGAATCTACTACAATAATTGGGGCAGAGTATCCAAAAAAATATGTTTTTTAAAAATTAATGGAAAAAAGATCACTGACCCTGTAGGTATTCGGTTAAAGAAAGGGGATGTTCTTTCTTTTCATCGTCCTGAAAATAGCCATTTAGAAGATTTTTATGGCGAATTGTTAATAAAATGCCCTGTAGAAGTAACAAACTAAACATTTAGAAGTCATGAGTAAACAAACCAACATCAAGGAAGATCTAGTCAACCAGTTACATAAACCTGCTAGAAAAAATTTTAGACGACGACGGGTTATTATTAAAAATTTAAACGATTTATGGCAAGCAGATTTGGTGGAAATGATACCTTATGCAAAACTAAATAAAGGATATAGATATATTTTAGTTGTTATAAACACATTTTCCAAATATGTTTGGGTTCAACCTGTTAAAAGAAAAACTGCTGAGGAAGTAACTTTAGCTATGGAAAAAATTTTAAAGCTTGCGAAAACGTCTCCAACTAACATACATACAGATCAAGGAAGAGAATTTTTCAACAAAAACTTTAATAAATTAATGGAAAATATAACATTAATCACTACAGTACATTTTCCACAGTCAAAGCAAGTATTGTTGAAAGGGTCAACAGAACTTTAAAAACTCTCATGTGGAATCAGTTTAGCTTGCAAGGCAATTATAAATGGTTGGATATCTTAAATAATATTGTTTTTAAGTATAATACAACTAAACATAGAACAACAGGATTAAAACCTATTGATATAAATGAAGAAAATGAAAAAGATGTTCTAAAATCAACTTATAATAATATAAAAACAATTGACCCCAGAAAATCAAAATTTAAACAAGGGGATTATGTTAGGGTTAGTAAATACAGGGAGGCTTTTCAAAAGGGATATACACCAAACTGGTCAAATGAAATTTTTCAAATTAAGGAAATTAAATTAACCAACCCGAGAACATATTTGCAGACAGATGACAAAAATGAACTAATTTTAGGTAGTTTTTATGAACCGGAGTTGCAGAAAGTCAAACATTCAAACGTGTATCTCGTGGAAAAGGTGCTAAGAAGAAAAGGAAACAAAGTTTATGTTAAATGGTTGGGAATGGATAAATCACACAATTCTTGGATATTAAAAAAAGATGTAATATAATAAAATAAAAAAAATTTATATTTAACAACATGGTTTTATTTACTTCTTATATATCTATATTAAATTCATGTCACTTATGTACAACAATATCACTAGAGCTTGATCAGCACTGTCATTTTTTTTCACAAGAATCTTTTCCTTAGTCTCTTTTAAAACAATTGAGAAATAGAATCTTCTGCAAAGAGGACAATGTGCGTTTGTTTTCGTCCACTCTGTTAAACACTTTATACAAAATTTGTGTGTGCACGAATTGGGTGTGCAAATTTCTTCTCTTCTCATGGAATACAAACAAACAGGGCATCTGCTTCTGTCTTCTTGTTTAAGTTTTTTCACCGATTTTCTGCAACCAACCAGCTTTCGTTTTTGAATCATATTTCTAGCAAATAATGTTTCAGAAACCGTGTGCGTATAAATTTATAGATATTCCCCCACTCAAGTCAAGCCCACATGATCGAGGTGGGAGGATATGAGCTTGAATTGGTTGTAATACAACAAAAATTATTTAAGACGTTCATTGTATATTTTCTTCCTATAATTTTCATCCAAAACATCCTTTAGTAGGTTCTCAGCATATTGAAGTCTATTTTGAAAGCGGTATCTATCCAACACATACTGCTCATAGTCACTAATCCTTGCTTGTTTGTACGCAAACTTCCATGCAAACAATATATGGATTTTATTCATATTTTCGTTAAATGTAACCTTCTTCATAGTGTTTCTCTAAAATCACACGCTTTATTCCCTCCTCTTATATATTAAAAGCCAAGGTCATGTTATGAGTGGGGAGGGTGGGGGGAAATCAGTTCCACATACTACTACTTCTACTATTAAAAGTTACTCAAGGTAAATTGTTTGACACCTATAAAAAAATTCATTTATTAAAATACAGGTTTATTTTTGAAAAAAATAACAATATGTTTATCTACATTACTCTATTTTATGTTTCTATTGCACATAAAACATGATTCCTGGGATACAAGCGGCTATCGAAGTGTGTGCTCCAGCAATGTAAAACTATTATACAATTATAAGAATTGTTCTAAAGTTGTTTTTTCAATTTTATGGTTTGTGATTTTTTGCACATCCGGTTTGTTACACATTACACAGACGTCTGATAAAATAATCATATGTAGAACTTGCTCACACACTTTACATTTAATTTCATCTTTACAACAATCCATGGCACGCTTATAATGGGTGTTCACATGTATGTGTTTACCACGTTGTGGTTCTATGGTTAATAAAAAAGTAACACTCGTGATCTAGCAGCTTTGCTTATTGGTTATCTGGTTCTTCACAAAGAGGTTAATAAAATAACACATAAATACAAAGAATACAAACTTTTTATTTAATACATCTAGATACATTTGTATGGATAATTTTTCTAAGAGTTTTAAGTTTATCTGGAGCGTTGGAGAAGTAAAGGTGTGTTGTGTTTGTTCTCTGGAACTGATTAAAAATATCCAACATTACTGCTGTCTCCATATCTGTGCTTATACTAGGATCTTCTTTGTACACAAACTTCGTAAGGTCCACGGTTGGTATCATATGTTTTATAACTTTGACGGTGGGATCGTAAATTTCTCCTTTAAACACGTTCCAAAAATGAATGTTGCCTCCTATTTCATCATAGAAAATCTTTCCACATTTTGGTTCTACATGTACATTATATTTTTTAGCAAGTTCCCAAACCATTAAAGTTGCAGGTAAACAGGACCCATAATACTGGTTCCGACTGAATACTTCTTCAATGTTGTCAAGAATAATTTTTAATATTTCCAACATGTTAATTGCCTGTCGGTCAACAGTATACTAACCATTTCTTATAAGCTATTCTATTTAGATTACAAATTTCAGCTACACCACTACTTTTTTAGCACTCTTAGATAGATTTGAAGGTGGATTTGTTATTATTAAATTGTTTTCTATGTACTCTTGTGGATTATAGCTTTCGCAATGTTCTGCGTCCCATGAATAATCAATAGGGACTGCTGCAGACATGATCTGAAGTGTGTTAAATACTGTAAATATTGAGAATTTATAGCAATAAAAGTGGTGTGGGGAAAAGCTGGTACGAGGAATGGTTTTGAAAGCTCCTTTGGAGCTGGATTTGATATAAGAGTGGTAGGATTTGGTAGTGTGAAGAGTGTTTTTTTGTTGTCTGTTTTTTTTGTTTCTGTTTTTTTGTTTTTGTTTTTTTGTTTTTGGAGAGGGGAGAGGAGAGGAGAGGGGAGAGGAGTGGGGTGAAGAGTGGGAGAAGTGGTGGTGTGAAGAGTGGGGGGATTTGGTGGGGTGAAGAGGTGGGGGGGATTTGGTGGGGTGAAGAGTGGGGGGATTTGGTGGGGTGAAGAGTGGGGGGATTTGGTGGGGTGAAGAGTGGGGGGATTTGGTGGGGTGGAGAGTGGGGGGATTTGGATTTTGGATTTGGATTCGTTTGGTCTGGTGCGCACACAAGCACACTACTGGTGTTATAGAGCCTAATTCCATCAGGGAGTCTTGACATGACCTTGAATGACCTAGGGACTCTGTAGTTGTCAGTTTTTGGAACCATCTTTTATATCCTGTCCACGTCAGGGCGACAAGGTTCGGCAGGGAACTTGAGAACTTTCTTCATGGTTTTAACGCACTGAGAGGCAACTTCGATGGTTGCAGTCAGCTAGGTGTAGCCTTTAGAATTTTACCAACCCGTGGAGTTAACGACATTGATTTTTGCCAAGGGGCAATTTTTCCCTATTTTTAAATTATCTAGTATGATACTGATTGTACCTCATAGAGGTCCTTTTATTTGGAATGCCCTATTGGGGAATCAAAGTTATGAACTTTACCGGTGGAGTCCTTCAGACAATAATTTGCTATAAAAATATTATCACTTTGTTTTACTTTTTTTGATAACCTTTTTCTTTGTGCGTTCGAACGAACGAATGTAAAGTCCCGGTGACGTGTAAACGCGAGCGGTTTGTCGACAACACGCATGCGTACTACCAGGCCTCGTTATTCCAAACTGGACATTTAATTTTTGGTTTATTATAAATTTTCCTGAAACTAAATTTGGATATTAGAATCTATACGTGTAGTCATATAACTACATTTTTACTTGGGCATAAATTTTAAGTGCAATGTACAAATTTGTGATAGCGTTTATTTTCATGGGGGTATTGGAGACGGAGGTGGATCCTAGCATCGTTTTGGCCTAGTGGACCTATCGAGGCTGGGGTAGCTAAGATGACCCAGTGCCGGTACTTTTGACTGTATCCTGTAGGAGCACACTCGGCTTTTTTGTGCAGGGGGTATAGTCACCGTCAAGCGTGCTAGTGTCCACAGCCACTTGGACCCTTTGAAAGTAACCTTGTACATTTTTCTTCAGCAACTTTGTAAATTTTTCTATACCGTAACTTTAAAGCTTAACTTGGATCTTTGTCAAACCAAGATCTTTCTTATGAATATATTTTACTTCTCGGCGGTTAACGGTTCTGATGCAAGTGTTTTTGACCTAGCGGAAATTCCAGTTGTCTGGTCTATGTGGTCACTATACCCTAAGGCACAGCTGACTTTATTGTGTGGATATAGTGGCTGCCGTCTAACACACTTGGATCAATCCTACTACAATTATTGTAAATAACGTAAGTGACTTTATTTTTGTCTCAAAGGAGCTTACATTTAACTTAAAAGAAAACAAAGGGACTTGTTACTAGTATCCTAAACTTTCTTGATTAAATGTATTGGCCTTAAACAATAATTTGTTTGCTTACCCAATATCTTACCGGACTTGGCATATTTGTTTTCTTTTCCTGGTTTTGTTTCAATGTTAAAGGCTAAACGGACCACCATTTAGGGCCTAAATTTTAGAAAGTAAAACTACGGTGGCGCCTCTCTAAATTTTGACTAAATTCTCGATTTTGACTTCAAAAGCTAAACGCTCAAGTGCCACTAAAAGAACCTATACCTGAGATAGAGCTCGCGTATGGAGGTGTTCTACAAGCAGCTGAATTTGGTCGATTAGGTAAGAGTTGTAAGTAGATAACCTTCTCAGGGCGCACCTGGGTCACAGGTTGTTATCTGTATGATAACAGGATTGGGCGATTCATTTTTAGTAACATTTGGCAGTAGTGGCTTTGCGTTATAGTTTGTCTTTAAGGCGGGAAAGCGTTACACTGGCACCCTACCTTATAAGGGACGCCATAAAACCCAACGTTCTTTAAGAGGTTGCAAAAGTCGAAACATATCAATTCTTAAGCCCAAAGGGCATAGCCAGGAACTCATACTGACCATCCGGTGTCACAAATGCAGTTTTTTCATTCAATACTATTTGGATTAACAGGGATCTGATAAAATCCGGATGCCATATCCAAAGAACTAAAGTAGTAAGCACCATGTAAACGATTAATAAGGTGACTTATCAAAGGTAAGGGGTATTTATCAGAGACTGTATTGCTGTTTATTTTACGGTAATCGCAACACACTCTGTCTGTTCCGTCCTTTTTCTTTACTAATATCATAGGACTCGCAAACGGCGAGCAACTAGTTTGGATAATATTTGCCTCCAATAACTCAGAAACTTTGGACCGGACGATCTCCCTCTCAATTGGGGCCAAGCGATACGGCCTTCGCTGAACAAACTTATTGGGGTCCTTTAATCGAATTTCTAAACTACCTGTATTTACTCTACTAGTCGGAACACCATTAACAAAATTATTTTGATATTTCGATAACATGTCAAGTAAGGGTAATTTATCTCTTTCATTTAGATCAGTGTCAATATTTTTAAAATTTAATGGGATTCTTTCACATATTTCAACAGATTTTCCACGAGTAAAACTTAATCCCTGCGGGCTATAACAAACACTTATATTTTGAGCGATTAAATCTAGGCCAATTAAAATATCAGATGACACAATATCATCAGGTACAATATGCAATACAAGTTCAACTAGAATATTTTGAATTTGAGCTAATACTATCTTCTGTAAAGTACAAAGTATACAATTTTCGCCAATACCCTTTAGAGAAATTAAGCAGTTTTGCAATTTTCCATCAAGTAAAATGGAAATACTATTTTTAACTAACGAACAATCAGAGCCTGAATCAAAAAGAAAATCTATAATCTTACCATTTCTAAATTTTAATTGTCCGTTTGGGAAAGTTTGTATCTCCACCAAGTTGACTCTCTTCTCCTCAGGTTTGTTGCTTATGGATCGCTGCTTATTAGGACAATACGTTGTTACATGACCAACTTTTCCGTATGTAAAACAGGTAACACTAGGAGACCTCGATTCAGGCTTTCGCTCAGGCCTTTTCACTCGACACTGATAGGACTTGTGTCCCACTCGTCCACAAGTTGCAGCGTTCTGGGGTTAAATTGATAAATTTATGTAACTACCCAGAAGTGCTACAAGTGCGCGGCAGCTTTTCGCCAGGAGCATTTATGGGCCATAGGTTTTTTAATTTTCCCTTTTCCTCTTCTTTGCTTAGGTTTTCCAAGGCACTAGGGCGCCACTGAGTTTTTGTTAAAGAAATACCCTTACAGCTTAGTAAACTCAGAACCTAAGCTGATATTTGATTTTGAAAAAAATGTTACAAAACTCTTTGCATGTGTTTTGGCGGTCAATAAAACAAACTATTCCCCAAAATAAAATTTGTTTATTCCTTGTTTAAAAGGCCTGTCGACGGCTAAAAGGATTTGGTAATAAAATATGTTACCTACGTGAACATACGGGTAGTATATACTTAAATTAAATTACAGCATGAAAGGTTATAAAATTATTAATACCATTTTGATAAGTACAGTTTAGTAAATATTAAATATACACCATTCTACAAAACAGCCTAATAAAACAAATAAGGTAAACCATCAGGTAACGCAACGAGGGTAGATACCAAAAAAAATCATGATCTTTTTCGCTACGCCCTAAAGAAAAAATGATACAAAACTTACCAAAATAGGTTTATACACTCTATTAAGTCAATATTCATTTGATAAGCCGCATGGTACCAAAAAAATATACAATTTTATATTCATCAGTAATAAAAAAACCATAATACGGCGGATTTAAAATAAGGCTAATTACGTAATAATATTACCTTTAAATACTTATTTTTACAAAATATACATTAGTCCACAGGAGACTTTATACTGCGCAGCTTCAAAATAAAAGGGATTATGTAATAAAAATTTTATGCTTACTTTGATATGTACAATTATAATCAAAAATCGGCATACAGGCCTTACCCAGAGACAGAATGGAGTACAAATCCACCGTAGCACGCAGAACTGAGTGCTTAGGATGACGATCCTGACAGAGGAGGAAAGCTCTGAAAAACTACCTTTCTAGACGTGGATCAGCATGGTCCCAAGGCTGGATCAAGTTGATGCGGGTGGACCACCTGGAGTAGGTACCCCTTCAAACTCTACGGCGTTGACGAAGTCTCAGATGGAAACTCATGAGAATGCGTGGCGGAAAACCACATTGCATCCGTCTCGGAACATCTCTTCACAATGAGTAGCGGGAAAACAGATACAGGGAATTGCATCTGGCACAAAACATCTCTTCAAAAAGGAGTGGCAGAAAACCATTTACATGGGGTTGCATCCACCATGAAACATCCATTCAAACGTCGAAAACTATTCCTCTACCGGAAAAACCCTGTAATACAACAGTACAAATCACTCTACGAAATCCAGGGACAATAAAAGCTTTGCTTACCTCATAACCATTGGAGGGTTACCAAAACAAAAAAAAACGGCCATCGGCCATATTGTGACTCTTGCCACAATCACAAACTAATAGATACAATCTATAAAAATGAGGTTTATAACAAACGGCCTCTCTTGCCAAGACTGTTTGGCCAAGACTGTCCCCACAACCACCGTGTCCTTTCTTAAATTTACCTCAAAAACCTCCCACGACATCAAGTTCTCTTGCCCCTCAATTGGAACTCCATTTGTCACATTGGACCAATCAAAGCATTCGACGTCGGCCCGAATGTGCGCCGTTCAAAATTCGGCTTCGAGATAATTATATTTTGTTGTTCCCAAATGTAAACACGATATTTGAAATGACAATCATATTAGGAAATGAGAAGAAAAGAAACGGAAGATTCTCTGGGCTTGCAGACACTGTAGGCTTAGGAAAACAAGGTATTCACTTCGTTAATTAGAATTAGTAATCAGTTATTAATTAGTATTCCATTTTAGCATAAAAATAAACAAAAATCTACTATATAAAATTAAAAATGGGAGAAACGTGCTATAAGAAAAGGATTTTTTTTACCAGGGCCAGTCGTTACGTAGTTCTTAAAGTACACGCAATGATAAAGGTTATATTCTTAAGAAATGCTAAATTAAACAATGAATACAATACTGTAAATTGATCTTTTAGGGTGAATTAACTCAAGAGCAGAAATAACATTAAAGCGTTATGCTTGTTATTTGTGTAAGAAATTAATAACTTAATGAAATAAGATTTTATGAGATATTTAGTGTTTGTCTTAAAGTAATGCCAAAATTTTCAAAAAAAATCACCTTCACCATCTTGTCAAGAAAAAAATTCACTAAAAAGTTATTTCAAAAGCAATGTAGCATTTCAAATGCTACAAAGTATGGCACGTTCCCGAAAACGGGCGATCACTTTTATCCTGCGAGGTAAAAGCACGACGCTTCGGACTGATTTGATGATCTGCCTGAAATAGCGCCGGCCGTTTACCTAAAAAACCACGTAAAGCGACACAAAAACTTTTCAGGTCTTTTGGTGTATCCACTTGTAGCCGTTTGCGCAGTATTCCAGATCGGTTGCTCACTACATGACAAGCCAATAAGGTAGCTAAGGCTTCGTCACTTTCTCGGCTTTTAATTAAATGCAACGCTAAATGCAAGACGTGTAGACCCTCGTCGAGGAGCATTGTTTCACTGGCAGAAGGTTGTCGTCCATTGACAGCTTCATCAAATATGTAGATCCATCATATCTGTAGGTTTGGAAAAGGACGAAAGAAATTCGGCTCGAATATCCTCCCATGTTTTACCTAGGGGTCTACATCGAATAAGCCAGTCAGCGGCATCTCCTTTAAGTGCGTTTGACAGGCTTGTCACTAATACCATTCCAGATACTTGGTGAATTTTTACAAATTCGTCAACCAAACAACACCAGCCCTCCGGATCTGCTATTTTTGAACTTGGGTCAAAATTCGGTAGCTGCACTTGTTGAGATGACGCCCATGCAGGACTTTGTAAATTAATACATTTCTTCAACAATACCTCAATTTGATTTGTTGACAAACTTTTGTCCGTCACATCGCCATTTTCTTGGACGTTTTCTGCCTGTAAAGGTAATCCCACTTCTGATGTCAGATAACGAGAAATTAAAGGTTGTTCCTCCTCCATTATTTGCGTGAAACAAAGAAGACACATACGTGGATAGGCACTTGTTATAGGTTTATCATATCGACCAACAGGTAACACTAAACAACAAATGATATAGGTAGTAAATAGGGCAATAACACTATAATTGATAATTATAACTTGTTTTTGGTAAAATGAAAAAATAAAGAACTAGCAATCCGGAGCCGGTCCCGTCTACGCTGAATACCAAGAAATAACTGTTCTCCCTTTCTTTCATAACTGTCCATACAGGCCTGCTCAGTTTCACTCAACCCGACGTTTTACTTCTTAAATGTCAAGTGCGTCCTTTATTTCTTATCCCAAACTAAATTTATGGGACACCTGCAAGTCGATACCCGACCCCAACTTATAAACTAAATATTATGTTTCTTAACATAATAGCTAAAAATATAACGTCGCCGACATGTATATATTTTGATAGTTGCCATCCACTTGTACTTTTTTATTTTTTTTTTGTCACTTAATTGAATTTTTTTGAGTTCTTATCGTCGGTCAATTTCCTCAAGAAAATTTTCCTCCTTCCGTAGGAGAGGGGGAGTTTATAACATTCAATTTTTGTCACAAAGATTTATAATATATTTTTATTGCCTGATTATAATTTCGATATAAGTAGCGCCACCTTTGTTTTCAGTCTTGAGGTGTACTTCTGATCTCGGTAGTTTCCAACTGACTGACCGGTTTAAGTTTACGTATGTATTCATAGAGTTCGCGTGACATTTTCTTTTAAACGGTGATATATGCAACTGGCGTTTAAGTTGCTACCTGGTTCGAGTATTGCGCGTGACGGTGTCGTAGGGACGTGTGGTTAGATCGACCCAGAAGGTGTCGATACTATTTTGGATGTTTCATTTTTGCATAACGGACAACATATTACGAACTTATAAGAGGGACGGGGCGCGATATGTTTCTTTTATGCCTCGTTTTGACACCCGAATGTTTGATGTGTTGAGGGGTTAGTTTCCGTCGCTGTCGATACTTGACGGTATCGATTACCGTGGTTCGAATAGATACTATTCTGCACCGCTCTATAGCGTGATCACGAAGGGAAAAAATCAATGAATTTTGGGTTCGTCGAGGTACTGAAAATCACGATCATTTTCACCTTGCTGCTAGCTCAAGTCGGTAGGGGTGCAACCCTTATGCCCTGCAGGGGCCTTAAAGATTTGAGGTTGCGACCCTGAATTTTTCTTCCGGTTTTGTTTGGCAATTGGTGCCGTTTGGTTGTTTGATACCGTTTTTGTTAGGCTTTGGATGCTGTTTCCTTTCCCGGAAGAATCCCATTTTAATGGATCTAAGCCGCAGAGGTTAGCAGTCACACGTGTAGACCCGACATTACAGCTCCAGGTATGCTCATTTTTTTTACCTCTCTCATAACATTAAAGTACTAAATCTTGCTTTAAATTTTACATCTAAACTGCTGGCCACTCGAACTTAAACATAGAGATTTTTAGGCAAAATTTAAAGTTCAATATTTTCAACAGGAATGCAAATTTTTGAACGCGTCTTGCAGATTTTAAGAGCTAGATTTCTTCAGATTAAGCTGCATGACGTATATTTATCGTAGGACCATAGGTTTATTATATACGGAGTGATCAATGAAGTCATGCAAAAAATCAAAAAGTTTGTATGAGTGAAATTTCCGCAAAAAATTTTGTTGGTCGTTGCAATATGGTTCGTTACTAAGGTAACATCAATATCTCTAGACACTTTTGTCACTTTTTGGATTAAGGCCCTTAGGTCTTGTACACACTACTAAACATAAAATTTGGGTAGCAAAATTTTTAAAATGCTATAACTTGACATTGGATTGTTCTTGATGATCTTTACGGATTTGGAATCCTTATTTCACGCAGATTTTCTATAATCTAAGCATTTTATTTGGGGGTTGAAATATACAGGTTGAAATTTTCACATTATACCGGGTCGGTAATAGACAAAAACGTAGGGTACGACGCGCTCTAAGGTTTGGCATTATTTAAGTTTTTGTAAAAATAAATTCTCACCTCAAGTTGTTTTTGTTTAATATCCTTCTGACTGTTCTGTCCAAAACTTTCACCCCAGTTTATTGTCTCAAAGAGTCATTCAGTTTTATAGAGTTCTTTGTCTACCCCCATGCCCATATTTATGATCGGCTGTAATTTCTGCGCGACGCGTCAATTTCAAAGTAGGCATTGGAAAAACAAATTTGTTGCTATGGAATTAAAAACTGTTAACATTGTTTTAGAAATAATCTGATACATTTCAATGTTATAACTTTGTAAATTGTAATTAATATGAGGCATTTAACCACGGCGGAAAGGGAGAATTGCATTCGACTTCTCAACGAAGGAATGTTAAAAAAGCAAATTGCGCGCATTTACAATGTCAGCTGAAAGACAATTTATAATTTGAACCGTCGACGTAGCGTCGAAACTACTGGTAATCATAATTATGGGCATGGGGGTGGACATACAAAAAAAAAATAAACCAAAGAACCGAAAGAATTTTAACGAGAGAAATTATGCAGAATAGAACAAAGAACTCTAGAAAACTAAATGACTCTTTAAGGCAACAAACTGGGGTGAGAGTTTCAGACAGAACAGTGAGAAGAACATTAAATAAAAACAACTTGAGGGGAGAATTTATTTTTACAAAAACAACATAATGCCAAACATTTTAAATTTTAGAGCCCGTCGCAGAGCAAAATGTGTGAGGTTATTACAACACTATAGAGCGAATAGGCGGGCATGGGCAAATCGGCATGCGAATTGGGGTAATGCAGAGTGGAGCCATTGTTTATTTTCTGACGAAACAAGATTTAATTTGATTCGCTCCGATGGCCGAATGTTAGTTTGGAGAAGGCCAAATGAGCGGTATTTGGAGGAAAATATGACCCCTCAAGAGGCATTTGGTGGCGGAGGTGTTACAGTGTGGGGAGGTATCATAAGAAATTGTAAAACCGCACTGAAAAAAAGCTATACTAGAGTCAAGAGTAATAGTCTTCAGTGAAGAATAGCTTAATCTTGTATATCCGCAAAAGCAAGTATAGTCCTTCCAAAAGGAATGTTATTCTTAAAACAATACGCACATCTATACTTCTTTCAATACTAAATAAGAGTAAAATAAGTATTGTAATTTTTGAAACAAGAACTGTCTTAGCAAATAAACTTGAAATAAGTATAGCAATTCTTAAACGAACTGCAATACGGTCGTAATGTAAAAGTAGGTAACCTCAACCCAAGTGTAGTAATCCTTATTTCAACTTTTTCTTAACTTAAAAGAAAAGTAAGTAAATTTAAAACAAAAACAGCAATCCTTAAAGAACGTCCTAGTTAAACTTGAGTTGCCCGAAAATCAACTTGAAATAAGTATAGTAATCTGCAAAAATTGAGAATCATTCTCCAAACCACCTGAAAATTCAGAATAAGGATTTCAACAAATGATGGTAAAACAGCTATTCTCCAGGCTATATGCCCCTCCGAGCGCTGAATTACATACCAAAATTTGCCGTATTTTCTTCTAACACAGTTCGATAATAAAATACGTGTTTTGAATGCAAGAAACTACTAGGAAGAAGGAAACTTTTTCTTTAGTTAGGATATCGTTACCTGCATACCGGTTTCGAGCTCTTTAGTTCTCGTCTGTACAGGATAAACGAACATACCTACCTTCCGAAACAGCAATCCTTAAAGCTAACCATGTCGTACTGCATAAGCAGTGAGACACAGGCAGCGCCATCCATTAGCAGTTTCAAGTAGCCGGAGGAGAGTTTAATGATTCTCAATTTTTGCATATTTATATGTACCCCTGACAGGTAGACTTCATTCAAGTATAGTAATCCTCAAATCAACCGCTTCTTGCCCTTGACTTCGGAATAGATAAACTTAAAGTAAATTTACTTGTCTTTAAACCAATTGCTGGCTTTAATTGACTTTAGAGGAAGTAAACTTAAAATAAGGATAGTAAGTCTTTGAAACAATTGTATCTGTAAGATAAGCCACGAATAAAAGACATTTATTATTACAAAATAAAGTACAATTTCACAACAGCTTATATATTGCATAAGGGTGAGTGAGTGTCCAAAAGGCATATTTGCGCTTTCGCCAAAGGGGCACTAAAAATACTAGTGGATTAGTGTAGAGGGGAGTATTTTAAAAGGGATGGCGAAAGAAAAAAAGCGCTTTCGACAAAGGATCGCTAAGATATCAGTGGATTAGAAGGGTGAGTGTCCAAAAGGCATATTTGCGCTTTCGCCAAAGGGGCACTACAAATACTAGTGGATTCGGGTAGAGGGGAGTATTGTAAAAGGGCTGGCGAAAGAAAAAAGCGCTTTCGCCAAAGGATCGCTACGATATCAGTGGATTACGTATTTCCACGAAGACTAACTTCTTTTGCTAGAAAAGTGTATCTCTTTGTTCAAGATTAAGAAATATTTATGTCAATGTATATAAACTGTTTGCCATAACTTTAGTTATTCTTGAGACAATGTAAATTACCAATTAAAATAACTGTACTCCTATTCTTCATCTTAAACTAACCCTTCTTCTTGACTGAACAGTAGCAGTCCTAAAACCAATATTACAATTGTCTTGGATGCCAAGAATAGAAAGGTTGGAGATTCAAGATTAGCCTTTGCTTGCACTAAGAATTTTCGCTTGACACAAGAATAGTAGCGCTTCATGTAAGGCTAATTTTCCAAGAATACTGTAATCTTCAAATTAGATCAAGATTTGTTTCAGTGTATGTACCCCTGACAGGTAGACTTCATTCAAGTATAGTAATCCTCAAATCAACCGTTTCTTGCCCTTGACTTAGGAATAGATAAACTTAAAGTAAATTTACTAGTCTTTAAACCATTTGCTGGCTTTAATTGACTTTAGAGGAAGTAAACTTAAAATAAGGATAGCAAGTCTTTGAAACAATAGTACCTGTAAGATAAGCCAAGAATAAAGACATTTCTTATTACAAAATAAAGTAGATACAATTTCACAACAGCTTATATATTGCATAAGGGTGAGTGAGTGTCCAAAAGGCATATTTGCGATGTCGCCAAATGGGCACTAAAAGTACTAGTGGATTAGGGTAGAGGGGAGTATTTTAAAAGGGATGGCGAAAGAAAAAAGCGCTTTCGCCAAAGGATCGCTAAGATATCAGTGGATTAGAAGGTTGAGTGTCCAAAAGGCATATTTGCGCTGTTGCCAATGGGGCACTAAAAATACTAGTGGATTAGGGTAGAGGGGAGTATCGTAAAAGGGATGGCGAAAGAAAAAAGCGCTTTCGCCAAAGGATCGCTAAGATATCAGTGGATTACGTATTTCCACGAAGACTAACTTCTTTTGCTAGAAAAGTGTATCTCTTCGTTCAAGATTAAGCAATATTTATGTCAATGTATATAAACTGTTTGCCATAACTTTAGTTATTCTTGAGACAATGTAAATTACCAACCAAAATAACTGTACTCTTATTCTTCATCTTAAACTAACTCTTCTTCTTGACTGAACAGTAGCAGTCCTTAAACCAATATTACTATTGTTTTGAATGCCAAGAATAGAACGTTTTTAGATTCAAGATTAGCCTTTACTTGCACTAAGAATTTTCGCTTAACACAAGAATAGTAGCGCTTCATGTAAGGCTAATTTTCCAAGAATACTCTAATCTTCAAATGAGATCAAGATTTTTTTCAGTGCGAGCTACTCATTACCAACCAAACCGTTAACACTACTGTTTATCAGGAGGAAATTTTGGAACCTATTGTTGTTCCTTTTGCTCGAAATTACGCCCCAGACTTTCTATTGGTGGATGACAACGCTCGACCTCACAGATCGCGAAGGATCACAGAGTTTTTGCAGGCACAGAACATCAACAGGATGGACTGGCCTGCAAAGTCTCCGGATCTTAATGTCATCGAACAAGTTTGGTCTTATTTAAAACTTAAAGTAAGATCGCGTGATGTACCCCCTGAAACCTTAGAACCACTTAGTGAGGCCATTCGTGAAGAATGGGCGAATATTCCACAAGATTTTATAAATAATTTTGTGGATACTCTACCAAATCGATGTCGGGAAGTAATACGTCGAGCAGGAGGACCAACAAAATATTATTTTCTCTTTTTTTATTAATGTACCTACTTAAGTTCGGATAAATTATTAGCAAAGATTAGGTATTTAAAGATAGGACACTTGGCAATTTTCCATTGATCCATTGATTGCCGGTTTTTTTAGGGATTGCAGGAACCTTTATATTAGGTTTAGAATTAAAAATTTTGTAAGAATTGACTTTTGGCCGTTGTTAACCAATCTTGTATATTGTAGAATATAATGTAATAAACTTGTTCTTGTCACTACGTTTTTGTCTATTATCGACCCGGTATAATGTGTAAATTTCAACCTATACATTTCAACCCCCAAATAAAATGCTTAGATTATAGAAAATCTGCGTGAAATAAGGATTCCAAATCCGTAAAAATCATCAAGAACCGTCAATCCAATGTCAAGTTATAGCATTTTAAAAATTTTGCTACCCAAATTTTATGTTTAGTAGTGTGTACAAGACCTAAGGGCCTTAATCCAAAAAGTGACAAAAACGTCTAGAGATATTGATGTTACCTTAGTAACGAACCATATTGCAACGACCAACAAAATGTTTTGCGGAAATTTCACTCATACGAACTTTTTGATTTTTTGCATGACTTCATTGATCACCCCGTATATAATAAACCTATGGTCCGACGATAAATATACGTCATGCAGCTTAATCCGAAAAAACTAGCTCTTAAAATCTGCAAGACGCGTTCAAAAATTTGCATTCCTATTGAAAATATTGAACTTTCAATTTTGCCTAAAAATCTCTATGTGTAAGTTCGAGTGGCCAGCAGTTTAGTTTTGCCTCATTTTCGTTCATATCTTTTTGATTTATTTTTTTACGACATCCGCGTGTTTAATTAGTTTCCCTGTAATTATTTTCTTGATACAAGTAGATCGCTATATTTCGTGTTACGTAATGAATTAGGTACAGACGGTTTTTTTTATTAAGAATTAAATGGGTTTATATTTGTCCTTCACTTGTTTTTTAGGTCAGTTTTTTTAATACGTTTTTTTTTGTCAGCTATTCTAGCTTGATTTACTTCGTTCTATTGATAATTTGGATATAACTGTACAGGGTGACCCAAAGTTAAACTTTATTTTGTCATTTTTTAAGTACTCCGAGACCATGGTGAATTTCTCAGTAATGTATGTACGGGAATTCGAATTTTATGAGTTTTTTTCTTTAGCTAACTATTTTAATAATCAATAGCCGTTTTGTCAAAATTAATATCTCGTGCTTTGGAATATCAGCTGATAGCGTTAGAGACCAGTAATTTAAATGTTTTATATTTTTGGCTGACAGTGAGATTGATTTTCATAGTTCTCTTATTCTGTTTTTTTTACTGGCTTATAATTAAAAATTAGTAATTTAAGTAAATATTTTAAATTTCTGACAGTCAGTAGTATTGATTTTCATATTTCTCTTATTCTTTCTTTTTCTTTTGTTAACTAGCTTATAATTAATATTGTGTTTGATGTTGACAAAGCTTATCTTTAATTATGATATTTGATTACCAATTTAAGGGTGGGGGTAATACTGTAACGTTAACTATTCACTATGGTAGTTGGTTGTTCTTGGGTTACGCAGTACAAATACTTTATGGTTAATTTTTATTTATATATATTAAGCTACTTTTTCTATATTTCCATGTGTACGTTAGTAGTAGTGATACTGAATTTTTCTTTTTGATTGTATTTAACGTTCTAAATTTTATTACATTGAATTTTGCGGCTATAACTTTTCTTTGGTGTAATTAAGCTATTAACTACCTACCTTGATTATGTTTTCTTTACCAGTGTACAATTTGATGGTATATATTTTTGTACCTGCATTACTAATGTAAATATAATTAGTTTCTAATGAATATTGTTCTGTGCACAGTTAGTAGCGTACAATGGCTACTCTTTTGTAAGCTATATTTTCACTTTGCTTTGTTAATAAATTGGCTTCGATAATGCTTGTTTCTTTTTTTGGACCTGATGTGTCTGTTTAATTCAAAATATTTATTTTCGTTTTACTTTCTTGATACCAATAAATAATCGCTTAAGGCCTTCAGCCAATAACACTTTTGCTTTTTATTTGAATTTAATATTTTTAAAATTATATTTGCATAGTACCTGAATTTTACCTTGCCTTGACGCATTCCTTTTGTTTTATTAGGGTCTTTCTTTTTGGTAGAGATGCCAACTTTCTTTCTTTTTACTGGGAGACATCTCCAGGTACTGTTCTTTTTACTGGGGGACTCCGAACTTCTTTTTGGTGGGAGACACCTCCAGACTTTCTTTTGGCGGGGAGATAACTCGTCCTTCCGTCTTCACCGGCAGTTGTGCTGTCACTGGTGGCTGAGTGGGCCGTTACAGCCTAGTGCCAGGACATCTTCGTCAGGGGGGCGACACCCCTTCAGGCAACCTTTTCGTTTATTATTAATTTGACTTACCCGTAATATATATATATATATATATATATATATATATATATATATATATATATATATATATATATATATATATATATATATATATATATATATATATATATATACAGGGTGGCAAAACGCTACGGGTAGCGCCATCTCGGCAGATCTAGGCCAAGTAATACACACACCAGCGCCAACACTAAAGACACATGTCACAATTAGTAATGGAAGTCACCTGCAAAGACATCAAGTCACAATTGCAGGGTGACCGCTAGGTGGTGCGCATCTCAAAGACGATCCTCGTCAGTAGTAATGAAATATATAAAATTCCAAACATCGAACAAAGTTCGATATTATGGAACGTATATCAGTTTTGATTTCTCTCTGGCGTCTCATCCCCGGACGCGTTTCGCCGTATCACGGCTCATCAGCGAGGCTAGAGACGACAGAGAGAAATCAAGCTCGAAGGTACTAATAGCTGTACCAGCATAAATAAATGGCAAAACGCTACGGGTAGCGCCATCTCGGCAGATCTAGGCCAAGTAATACACACACCAGCGCCAACACTAAAGACACATGTCACAATTAGTAATGGAAGTCACCTGCAAAGACATCAAGTCACAATTGCAGGGTGACCGCTAGGTGGTGCGCATCTCAAAGACGATCCTCGTCAGTAGTAATGAAATATATAAAATTCCAAACATCGAACAAAGTTCGATATTATGGAACGTATATCAGTTTTGATTTCTCTCTGGCGTCTCATCCCCGGACGCGTTTCGCCGTATCACGGCTCATCAGCGAGGCTAGAGACGACAGAGAGAAATCAAGCTCGAAGGTACTAATAGCTGTACCAGCATAAATAAATGGCAAAACGCTACGGGTAGCGCCATCTCGGCAGATCTAGGCCAAGTAATACACACACCAGCGCCAACACTAAAGACACATGTCACAATTAGTAATGGAAGTCACCTGCAAAGACATCAAGTCACAATTGCAGGGTGAGCGCTAGGTGGTGCGCATCTCAAAGACGATCCTCGTCAGTAGTAATGAAATATATAAAATTCCAAACATCGAACAAAGTTCGATATTATGGAACGTATATCAGTTTTGATTTCTCTCTGGCGTCTTATCCCCGGACGCGTTTCGCCGTATCACGGCTCATCAGCGAGGCTAGAGACGACAGAGAGAAATCAAGCTCGAAGGTACTAATAGCTGTACCAGCATAAATAAATGGCAAAACGCTACGGGTAGCGCCATCTCGGCAGATCTAGGCCAAGTAATACACACACCAGCGCCAACACTAAAGACACATGTCACAATTAGTAATGGAAGTCACCTGCAAAGACATCAAGTCACAATTGCAGGGTGACCGCTAGGTGGTGCGCATCTCAAAGACGATCCTCGTCAGTAGTAATGAAATATATAAAATTCCAAACATCGAACAAAGTTCGATATTATGGAACGTATATCAGTTTTGATTTCTCTCTGGCGTCTCATCCCCGGACGCGTTTCGCCGTATCACGGCTCATCAGCGAGGCTAGAGACGACAGAGAGAAATCAAGCTCGAAGGTACTAATAGCTGTACCAGCATAAATAAATGGCAAAACGCTACGGGTAGCGCCATCTCGGCAGATCTAGGCCAAGTAATACACACACCAGCGCCAACACTAAAGACACATGTCACAATTAGTAATGGAAGTCACCTGCAAAGACATCAAGTCACAATTGCAGGGTGACCGCTAGGTGGTGCGCATCTCAAAGACGATCCTCGTCAGTAGTAATGAAATATATAAAATTCCAAACATCGAACAAAGTTCGATATTATGGAACGTATATCAGTTTTGAGATGCGCACCACCTAGCGGTCACCCTGCAATTGTGACTTGATGTCTTTGCAGGTGACTTCCATTACTAATTGTGACATGTGTCTTTAGTGTTGGCGCTGGTGTGTGTATTACTTGGCCTAGATCTGCCGAGATGGCGCTACCCGTAGCGTTTTGCCATTTATTTATGCTGGTACAGCTATTAGTACCTTCGAGCTTGATTTCTCTCTGTCGTCTCTAGCCTCGCTGATGAGCCGTGATACGGCGAAACGCGTCCGGGGATGAGACGCCAGAGAGAAATCAAAACTGATATACGTTCCATAATATCGAACTTTGTTCGATGTTTGGAATTTTATATATTTCATTACTACTGACGAGGATCGTCTTTGAGATGCGCACCACCTAGCGGTCACCCTGCAATTGTGACTTGATGTCTTTGCAGGTGACTTCCATTACTAATTGTGACATGTGTCTTTAGTGTTGGCGCTGGTGTGTGTATTACTTGGCCTAGATCTGCCGAGATGGCGCTACCCGTAGCGTTTTGCCATTTATTTATGCTGGTACAGCTATTAGTACCTTCGAGCTTGATTTCTCTCTGTCGTCTCTAGCCTCGCTGATGAGCCGTGATACGGCGAAACGCGTCCGGGGATGAGACGCCAGAGAGAAATCAAAACTGATATACGTTCCATAATATCGAACTTTGTTCGATGTTTGGAATTTTATATATTTCATTACTACTGACGAGGATCGTCTTTGAGATGCGCACCACCTAGCGGTCACCCTGCAATTGTGACTTGATGTCTTTGCAGGTGACTTCCATTACTAATTGTGACATGTGTCTTTAGTGTTGGCGCTGGTGTGTGTATTACTTGGCCTAGATCTGCCGAGATGGCGCTACCCGTAGCGTTTTGCCATTTATTTATGCTGGTACAGCTATTAGTACCTTCGAGCTTGATTTCTCTCTGTCGTCTCTAGCCTCGCTGATGAGCCGTGATACGGCGAAACGCGTCCGGGGATGAGACGCCAGAGAGAAATGAAAACTGATATACGTTCCATAATATCGAACTTTGTTCGATGTTTGGAATTTTATATATATACAGGGTGTTTCATAATTGAATGCTGATCCTGAAGGGTGATAATCCTTGGATGATTTTAAGAAAAATTCTTTATATGAACATAGGTCCGCAACAGCTTTATTTCTGAGATACAGGGTGTTGAAATTTAAGAAAAAAATCTGTTTTCCTTCAATATCTCTAAAACCGATTTGTATTTTTGTTTTAAATTTTGGTAGGTGCAAAGTACGCTTAAAAATACATTTTCTTCAGGATAAAGGTTTTTTTAATTTTCATCAGTGGCGTCCCTGTTAACATGCCCTGCAATATTTTTAATCAAAAAAATGATACGCCACTGTTTTTTTTAAATAAATGTTATTTTTATAATTGCCTTCTATCTTCTCATAAAAATGGTCTCTTGACTTTTTTTTATCCGGCGTACGGTTTTCGAAATAAAGTTCATTCATTTGCTTGTCCCTATGTGATTTTTTTCTTGTAGTCTCAATTTGGCAATTTGTGGTAACCAAAGCATCTAGGCTAGATTTTTATATTTTATAGTAACTAACTATTATTTAGTTCTAATAATAAGCACGCATAAAAATACATTTTTTATTTGTAAAAACTTAACCATTTTGGACAAAATATACCAAAATTAAATTAACTGTTTGCGTTTATAAAACAACGAAATGTGTTGTTAGCATACTAGATGTTTCTAGCCTACAAAATAATCCCACTCTTTAACGGCTTTAATTACTAGAACTAAATAATAGTTACTATAAAATATAAAAATCTAGCCTAGATGCTTAGGTTACCACAAATTGTGAAATTGAGACTACTAGATAAAATCATATAGGGACAAGCAAATGAATGAACTTTATTTCGAAAACCGTACGCCGGATAAAAAAAGTCAAGAGACCATTTTTATGAGAAGATAGAAGGCAATTATAAAAATAACATTTATTTAAAAAAAAACAGTGGCGTATCATTTTTTTGATTAAAAATATTGCAGGGCATGTTAACAGGGACGCCACTGATGAAAATTAAAAAAACCTTTAGCCTGAAGAAAATGTATTTTTAAGCGTACTTTGCACCTACCAAAATGTAAAACAAAAATACAAAGCGGTTTTAGAGATATTGAAGAAAAACAGATTTTTTCTTAAATTTCAACACCCTGTATCTCAGAAATAAAGCTGTTGCGGACCTATGTTCATATAAAGAATTTTTCTTAAAATCATCCGAGGATTATCACCCTTAAGGATCAGCATTCAATTATGAGAAACACCCTATATATATATATATATATATATTGTTTTTAATTTTGTTTTCTTGGGGATTTAGTCCGTTGTGAGGCAAATAAAATGTGGTGTTTTTGGTTACATTTTATATTACTAACGTTTCGGTAATAGATATACCTTCATCAGAGTGCAGTAGCTGAAAACATTTTTTTATTTTAACAGTTTTTAGGTAATATTCTAGGAACTAGTTACTAAGTTTATATATAAGTATAAAGGTGTTACCTTTTATTAAAAATCCAAGGATTGGCACATTGTACTGCGAGGCACTTTATAAAAAATTGCACTTTCTGTTACTTTGAAGTTTTTAAACAGATAAGTCGGTATATACATATTTAGTCTAGCTTTATTAAATAGTAACTGAAAAACGCACATCTACTTTTGGCGAAGGGTCGTCTGACAATTTGGGAGTGTTTGCCAGATGTATCTATTTGGCTTAAGGGGTCCAATTATTGTTTTGAGGTCTATGTGTTTTTATTTATTATTTTTTAATTAATTAGTTATTAGTATTATGTAGCTTGTGAGAAGGGTGAGTTTATTTTATAATATTATGGTAAATTTTGTGAAGGTTTTTTGTGTCGGATTTAGCGTTTATAGCGTTTTTGTTTCTTTGGATTTCGATCATTTCAAGTATTTCTCGTTTTTTAGAATGATTTTCTGTATTTAGGATTTTTGTGTTTTTATAGTTGAAAGTATGTTGATTTTCGTCGCTGTGATGTGATAAGGCAGTCTTGTTTTTTTTGTCGAATTTGTGTCCATTTATTCTGTTTTTTAAGTGTTGGCTGGTCTGTCCAATATAAACGGCGTGGCAGTTATTGCATGGAATTTCATACACAACGTGAGTTTTTTTATCTTTGGGGATTGTTGATTTTAGCTTGCTGAAATTTTTTCTTAAAAGATTGTGGCCTTTGTGGCTGACAGTTATGTCGTGGTTTTTAAAAACGTTTTGAATTTTTTCTGATAGGTTAGGAATATATGGTAATGATAAGTAATTTTTATTATTTTTTGTTGTATGTTTGTTGTTTGGGTGTGTGTTGTAAAATTTGTGTATTCTTTCTTTAAAAATTTTGTTTATAAGCTGCTGCGGATAGTTATTTATTTTTAAAGTTTCTTTTGCTTTGTTGATTGCCCTTTCTCTAAATTCGGGATCAGATAGTTTTATGCTGCGGTCTGCGAGCCCAATAATAACGGTTTTTTTTTGGGATAGGGGGTGCTGTGAGTCAAAATGTAGGTATCTTGCAGACCAAGTTTTTTTAGTGTACCATTCTGTTCTTATTTTGTTGTTTTTATTGTATAGAGTTAGGTCAAGAAAGTTGATTTTGTTTTCGTTTTGTTTTTCTATTGTAAATTGTAGTTTGTGGTGGTAACTGTTAAATTTTTCTAGAATCAAGTTGCATTTATTTTTGGGTACAGCTGTTATACAGTCGTCGACATATCTGTAGAAAAAAGGTAAAGGGAAATCTAAGGGCGGGATTGTGTTTTCTTCGAGGTCTTCCAGGACGAGTTGGGCAATTACACTGGAAATTGAGGCACCCATAGCACATCCATCTATTTGTTTATAGAATTTTTTTTCATATTGGAAATATGTGGAGTTTAAGGTGATTTCAACCGCATTTAGAAATTCGTTTAGTGGTATGTCGGTGAAGGATTTTATTTTATCCCATTTTTTTGTTATTATTTCTTTTGTAAGATTGATAGGTATGTTTGTGTATAGTGATATAACGTCTAGAGATATCAGTAAGTGATCTTCGGGGATAATTATATTTTTAATTTTATTTTTGAAATCCATCGAATCTTTAATATAATAATTGTTTTTGTTTACAACGTTCTCTAAAATATTTTTTAAAAATTTGGAAAGGTTTTCAAATGGAGATTGGATGCACGACACTATGGGTCTAAGTGGAATATCCTCTTTGTGCAATTTCGGAAGTCCGTATATTCGTGGGGGTAGGGCGTTGTGAATTTTTAGTTTTTTTGCGGTGTTTGGTGATATAAAGGTTTTGTTTTCCCAATGTGTTATTATATCGTTGTTTTGTTTTTGGTATATGTTTGTTGGGTCGTTTCTTAATTCTTTATAGGTTTTGGAGTCTTGTAATAAGTTGGTCATTTTTTGTTCGTATTCGGTGGTGTACATTATAACAGTTTTATTGGTTTTGTCGGGTACCAATACTTTTAGGTTTTTATTTTTCTTTAAGAATGTTTCTGTTTTTCGTGTTTTTCTGAGTAATTCTTTTTTTGTATTGTTTTTTGTCGCGTGATTAAAGTTATTTTTATAATTAGTTATAATGTTGCAGCAGGTCGACCTTAGTTCATCTTTTTTTTCATTGCTTAGATTAGTTAGTGAGGTTTCGATGTTGCTAATTATTTCAGCTGTGGGAATGTCTTCTTGTTTTTCGTAAGGTATTGCAAACTTTGGTCCCAAACTAAGTATTTCTTTCACATCGTCAGGAATACTAACGTCAGTTAAGTTGTCGATCCAACAAGAAGCGTTTTTTTTTAATGTTGTTGTCAGATATATTTTTGCTTGTTTGTTTCTTTATCTTTTTTATGTTTTTTTGTTTTATTTTTTGAAATATCGTTTCATATTTTTCTGACAGTTTTTCGAAAAAAGGATTTAATAAATCAGGTGGTATAATTGCTGCTAGTGAGGCTGCAAGAGTGGTTTTTTCTTTTTCAAATTTGTTTATGGTTTGGGTTGTGTCAGTGATTAGAAGGTTAAGGGTATTTTTTATAACGTTTTTTACGGCGCAAACATAAAAAAGATAAAGAAACAAACAAGCAAAAATATATCTGACAACAACATTAAAAAAAAACGCTTCTTGTTGGATCGACAACTTAACTGACGTTAGTATTCCTGACGATGTGAAAGAAATACTTAGTTTGGGACCAAAGTTTGCAATACCTTACGAAAAACAAGAAGACATTCCCACAGCTGAAATAATTAGCAACATCGAAACCTCACTAACTAATCTAAGCAATGAAAAAAAAGATGAACTAAGGTCGACCTGCTGCAACATTATAACTAATTATAAAAATAACTTTAATCACGCGACAAAAAACAATACAAAAAAAGAATTACTCAGAAAAACACGAAAAACAGAAACATTCTTAAAGAAAAATAAAAACCTAAAAGTATTGGTACCCGACAAAACCAATAAAACTGTTATAATGTACACCACCGAATACGAACAAAAAATGACCAACTTATTACAAGACTCCAAAACCTATAAAGAATTAAGAAACGACCCAACAAACATATACCAAAAACAAAACAACGATATAATAACACATTGGGAAAACAAAACCTTTATATCACCAAACACCGCAAAAAAACTAAAAATTCACAACGCCCTACCCCCACGAATATACGGACTTCCGAAATTGCACAAAGAGGATATTCCACTTAGACCCATAGTGTCGTGCATCCAATCTCCATTTGAAAACCTTTCCAAATTTTTAAAAAATATTTTAGAGAACGTTGTAAACAAAAACAATTATTATATTAAAGATTCGATGGATTTCAAAAATAAAATTAAAAATATAATTATCCCCGAAGATCACTTACTGATATCTCTAGACGTTATATCACTATACACAAACATACCTATCAATCTTACAAAAGAAATAATAACAAAAAAATGGGATAAAATAAAATCCTTCACCGACATACCACTAAACGAATTTCTAAATGCGGTTGAAATCACCTTAAACTCCACATATTTCCAATATGAAAAAAAATTCTATAAACAAATAGATGGATGTGCTATGGGTGCCTCAATTTCCAGTGTAATTGCCCAACTCGTCCTGGAAGACCTCGAAGAAAACACAATCCCGCCCTTAGATTTCCCTTTACCTTTTTTCTACAGATATGTCGACGACTGTATAACAGCTGTACCCAAAAATAAATGCAACTTGATTCTAGAAAAATTTAACAGTTACCACCACAAACTACAATTTACAATAGAAAAACAAAACGAAAACAAAATCAACTTTCTTGACCTAACTCTATACAATAAAAACAACAAAATAAGAACAGAATGGTACACTAAAAAAACTTGGTCTGCAAGATACCTACATTTTGACTCACAGCACCCCCTATCCCAAAAAAAAACCGTTATTATTGGGCTCGCAGACCGCAGCATAAAACTATCTGATCCCGAATTTAGAGAAAGGGCAATCAACAAAGCAAAAGAAACTTTAAAAATAAATAACTATCCGCAGCAGCTTATAAACAAAATTTTTAAAGAAAGAATACACAAATTTTACAACACACACCCAAACAACAAACATACAACAAAAAATAATAAAAATTACTTATCATTACCATATATTCCTAACCTATCAGAAAAAATTCAAAACGTTTTTAAAAACCACGACATAACTGTCAGCCACAAAGGCCACAATCTTTTAAGAAAAAATTTCAGCAAGCTAAAATCAACAATCCCCAAAGATAAAAAAACTCACGTTGTGTATGAAATTCCATGCAATAACTGCCACGCCGTTTATATTGGACAGACCAGCCAACACTTAAAAAACAGAATAAATGGACACAAATTCGACAAAAAAAACAAGACTGCCTTATCACATCACAGCGACGAAAATCAACATACTTTCAACTATAAAAACACAAAAATCCTAAATACAGAAAATCATTCTAAAAAACGAGAAATACTTGAAATGATCGAAATCCAAAGAAACAAAAACGCTATAAACGCTAAATCCGACACAAAAAACCTTCACAAAATTTACCATAATATTATAAAATAAACTCACCCTTCTCACAAGCTACATAATACTAATAACTAATTAATTAAAAAATAATAAATAAAAACACATAGACCTCAAAACAATAATTGGACCCCTTAAGCCAAATAGATACATCTGGCAAACACTCCCAAATTGTCAGACGACCCTTCGCCAAAAGTAGATGTGCGTTTTTCAGTTACTATTTAATAAAGCTAGACTAAATATGTATATACCGACTTATCTGTTTAAAAACTTCAAAGTAACAGAAAGTGCAATTTTTTATAAAGTGCCTCGCAGTACAATGTGCCAATCCTTGGATTTTTAATAAAAGGTAACACCTTTATACTTATATATAAACTTAGTAACTAGTTCCTAGAATATTACCTAAAAACTGTTAAAATAAAAAAATGTTTTCAGCTACTGCACTCTGATGAAGGTATATCTATTACCGAAACGTTAGTAATATAAAATGTAACCAAAAACACCACATTTTATTTGCCTCACAACGGACTAAATCCCCAAGAAAACAAAATTAAAAACAATATATATATCAACAGTCCAAGAACCTGCCAAAAATACATATATATATATATATATATATATATATATATATATATATATATATATACATATATATTGATAGACGGTATGTTGATACCTCAGAAATAGAGACTCAATATACGTTGTCACCTCATATATAACGTTGATACCTCTGGTATATATGTACATTATTGTAGACAAACGTAGCACGCTGTTACCTCCGAAAAGCGGCAACGTTGTACTGCTAGGCGAAGGTCATTCTTAATACGACTTGCCTAAATTTCTTAGGCAACACATATTAGGCATTCTACAATATTTTCAGAAGAAATTACTGTTACCACAATTTGTATTCGTATGCGAGAAGTAAAAAATTTAATACCGGGTTTCACCAAAGATGTTTAGGACTTAAGGGTAATCTTCTGGTTAATCGTTGTGTTTTAACAAGTTTGTAACTCCTTGTTAAAAAGAAGAGCTAGCCAGTTCAAGAAAACATAAAATTTTTTTAGGAAATAAAAATGAATAAAGGTATAAAGTAATTATTGTACACTTATATTTTGAAAAATCCCAGAACACATTGTATTTATGTAAAAGTAAAAAATTTCTACTTAAAAATATTTCAGCATCAACGTCAAAAAAAGGTGTATTGTTTTGAGCCAATTTTCAGATTACATCTTCTAGGTTTATACTTAGCAATCTTAATAAAACAACTATGCTTTGCAACCCAGGAAAATAACTTGTTCATAGATATTTTATTCTAAATAGTGAAAACACGTGGTGTGTGGTATATATTTGCATAAATATGATAAAAATAAAATGATGGTTTCCTTGCAAAAAATGTAATGTTAAAATCAAATCTCTGAATCTGTAATTACGTGCAAAACTACTTACCATAGAAATATATGTTACCAAGTATATTTTCTTCTATGTTTGTGTAATTTTTCCATTCGTTTTGCCTACTCACTTTAATTGTTCCATTTTACCATACCAACCAAGTTCGATTTACAAGGAATACAAAATAATACCAGAGAAAAACCATCTTATTTTTCTCTGATAATACACTCTATGTCATGTGTCATCTGTCTCAGTGATATCAAAATCTGACTTTTTCCCGATGGGACACGACCGTTTTCCGGACCGGGCCGAACTTTAAATCGAAGTGCGATACCTAAGAAACCGGAGGTATCGACGTTATAGATGAAGTGACAACGTACGTTGAGTCTCTATTTCGGAGGTATCAACATACAGTTTAGCAATATAACAGTACTAAACAGTATTAAATTTAACACGTTTAGTTTCATCAATTAGTACATGTTCTTTCTACAACCCGCTGTTATTTTATAATCTTCGCGATCTGTTTAAGTTCTAAATGATTTTTATAATACCAAAATTTCCCTTTCTAAATTTGTAAAAAAACAACAGAAATAAATTAGTAATACAAAACTTGTCGTGTTCCTACTTTGCCAATTTGAACCCTTGACAGTCCACTTAAACAGGTCAGCCACAGTGGCGTAAATAACGACCCCGCAAAACCCGCGTTGCGGGGGGGGGGGGGCACCAAAGCCCAGGGCGCCCTCAAGTCCCCCCTCAATACGAAGGATCAAGATGGGTGCAAAATAGCAGGGCACTTTCAGAAATCTGCGGGGGGTGGGGGGCGCACATACTTAGTTTCGCCACTGGTCAGCCATAAAGTTGTTCCTGTTTGTTATATTTAAATTTAAATACACAAATTGAATGTTAAAATAGGTTAAAAACAATGATCACCGGGCGCAGATCAATCTTTATTTCATGGAGAGAATACCGTAATCGTAATTTTTTCACATATTTGATGTTAGAAAATCTGAGTTCAAACATGCCATATGACGGGTTTGTGATTTCTGTGGAAACAAAACTAATACTTTCCGAAGTTTATCTGCAGCAAATTTATCAATAATTTGGGAAAAGTTAATATTATGTACGCTTAAGTTCATGCTCAATATAGGCCAGATACCAAGTGTTTTGTGATGGAAAAACTCCGGGAAGAAATTTTATATCATGAAATAGCTTCTTAGGATTATACCAAAGAGTCCTTAAGTTTTCCCCCTTAAGCGTTCTTCCTTCCAAGAGGTTTAAAAGGACCGCCCTTTCCCCCCTTTCTATTAACTTTACTTTAAAAATTGTGAATTAGTTTCTCTACAGAAAAGGACAAATTTAATGCACATATTTGTTTTATCAGATTAGAATTTTTCGAAATAACGATTAAAATTAATTCAAACTTAAACAAAGTTGAGTTGAGTATTCTGTTATTACCATAAATTCAGTATATATCATTGTTTTCCTCATATAATATTATAAATCTTATAAAAAAAAACAAAATTTTGAAGTACGCCATATCTTGCGGACAATGATTTATAGTCCAGTACCAATTTGAACTTCGCGCACCGAGAGCTGTTCTTAATAACTTAACTTCGAAATTTACGGTAATACAAGTAATTATTTTCTAAAACTTTTAGAAATAATTATCAACAGTTGCAGCATAGTTTTAATATTGTTTTAGCACAATAATAGTTCCACACACAATTATAACTTGCACTTGGCCGAATTTATTTTCGTTACAGGTACAACAAATAAAATCATATTTGTAAGCAAATTAACAATAATATCTATTAAAGTAACAACATCAGAGTAACCACCCCCATTTGACCCCTTTCGGAATTGATAAAATATCAAAATTGCATACATTTTGAAAATTACAAATTAGTATCTTATTGAGAATAAAATGTAATAATTATTTTACCCCTCTTCCCCAACTAACAGATCCTTAGAAATTAAATGTCGACAAGCTCCTTCCTCAGGTGTGATTACGTTATAAAAGTAAAGCATCCCTTAAATTTAAAATTTTTGGGTCCAGAAGTTTGGGCGGATTCATTCGCGTACGGGCAAACGATTCTAAACGGAATAAACTAAGCGAACCGAAAATCCCACTATCTTTTATATTTCACCAAGTCAGTTTAATATAATAAAGCATATATACTTTCTTATATGCGCATCATTTTGCTACCTCTGTAAACCAGGCAACACTGCTAAAGGTAACAAAGTTTAAGCAGTGTCACAAAGCTATATATATCACGGAGGTAATAACAATCTAAGTTTATCCGGTCATATATGAAAATTTTAAAAATTAAAAATCTTTTCCCCTCTCTTGATAGACCTGTTAAGGGAGTCCCCCAAGCACATATAGGTAATTTTCTTGTTAAAAAGTCAACTGGTTATGGTGGAGGCCAGGTCGCCCTGCCTGTGCACCGGAGGTAACAACTTAACAGGCATCAATATACAGGGTGTCCCAGGATAGGTGTTACGATAGGACAAATGGGTCAAAAAATTTTGAATTTGAAAATGGCATTTTGGGAACATGCCCCGCTTGGTCCAAAACTGAGGAACACAAAATTTCACTCGGATTGGTATTATACAGGGCGAGTTATAACTAAAAATATGAAAAATGGCCAAGAGTAAAGTACTCTTATTTGTCCAAATGGAACAAAAGCTTAGTAGAAAAAGTTGTTCAGAAATGTAACTAATATCATAATTTGAAATTACAGCTTTCTAGTCAATATTTTTATTTTTGTCAAATTTTTTGAAATGTAATAGTACATTTTCCACCACTATCGTATTCGGTTTTTTATTATACTTGGAAACTACGTTTTCTAACATGTAATATGTACATTTACCAGGTATAGCCTAATAATGTATTGTAATACGATATTGGTGGAAAATGTACATTTCAAAAAATTTGACGAAAATAAAAATATTGACTAGAAAGCTCTAATTTCAAATTATAATATTAGTTTCATTTCTGAACAACTTTTTCTACTAAGCTTTTGTTCCATTTGAAAAAATAAGAGTACTTTACTCTTGGCCATTTTTCATATGTTTAGTTATAACTCGCCCTGTATAATACCAATCCGAGTGAAATTTTGTATTCCTCAGTTTTGGACCAAGCGGGGCATGTTCCCAAAATGCTATTTTCAAATTCAAATTTTTTTACCCATATGTCCTATCGTAACACCTATCCTGGGACACCCTGTATATAAATATATATATATATATATATATATATATATATATATATATATATATATATATATATATATATATATATATATATATATATATATATACAGGGTGTCCCGAAATTAGGGGGCCAACGTTAAACAGTGCATTCTGCATAGGAAAATAACACTATTGCCAGTCATTTGCGAAGAAAATTTAATTATGCTTGGTTAGATCAATACCCACCATGGTTAGTGTATTCCAAGCGACTAAAGGGTGCTCTGTGTAAGCACTGTGTTTTATTTCCTCCTTCCACTGGGACAGTAAGGGGAGTGGTAGGTTCATTTATGATCAGACCATTTACGAAGTTTAGGAATATGCACGAAGATTGTCGTAAACATGCCACCAATAACTTTCACAAATCTGCATCTGCTGCTGCAAAGGCCTTTCTCGAAAATATACCTGTGGACATTCAAGTTCAAAGTTTCCACCAAAAAACAATCGAAGAGAACAAGCAAATATTGGCCTCCATTATTTCCTGTGTAGTATTTTTTGGCACCCACGATATGCCTCTAAGAGGAAAAGAAGCAGATGAGGGAGTTTTTTTCGATCTAATGAATTTGCGAGTTGAGCCGGGCGACATCAAATTAAAGAATCACCTGGAAAAGTGTCGTAGAAATGCTGTTTATACGTCACCAAAAATACAAAACCAACTGATATATTTATGTGGCGAAGTTATTAGGGAGAGTGTGATAAATGGTGCTAAGAAAGCCATGTTCTACACAGTTTTAGCCGACGAGGCAGCCGACGTTTCAGGAAAGGAGCAGCTATTCATTGGCTTGAGTTTCTATGATGACAGTAAAAAAAAAGTCCGAGAAGAATTTGTGGGTTTTGTGGAGCTGACAGCACAGGATGCCCCAGCAATTGCCAATGCAATAGACAATTTTTTGGTTAGCAATAATTTTTTACCGCTAAGTTGTGTAGGACTTGGTTTTGATGGCTGCGCTACCATGGCGGGCAAAGAGGGTGGCGTACAAGCGATTTTAAGGAAAAAGTACACACGAGCATTATGTTTTCATTGCTCAAACCATAAAATAAATCTTGTTGTCAATGATGCAAATAATGTTCCGGAAATTAGAAACACTATTGGCACCGTAAAGGATGGTATAACCTTTTGCAGGGAATCCACCACTCGCAGAAGTTCCGCTCCTAATCTATCACGACTGTGTGAGACTAGATGGTCTGAAAAATACAAAAGTATTCGCTTATTTGCACAAAATTTCCCCGAGATTGTGAAATCACTTGAAAAACTGTCTATCGAAGGAAACTACGCCACGAGAAAATCTGCGTACCAGTTGCATTCCGCCGTTACCAAACCCTCACTAATTGTTGCCCTAACTATAATTGCAAAATATTCAGCTTTACTGGAGCCGGTTGTTAATGCCTTGCAATCAAAAACTATGGATTTAATTAAGTTGCAAGAACATCTGAACGTAATCCTTAACGTACTGAAGAAAAACCGTGAAGATGCCGACCTAGTTACTGATGAAGTACTTAAAAAAGCACAAGATTTTGCATTGGAATTGGAAATAGAAATTTCTATCCCTCGAATTACCAAGAGGCAAATACATAGAAACAATCCTCCATCAGACTGTGATAGTGACTACTGGAAGCGTTCGTTAATTATACCGTATCTGGATTCAATTATAGCCTCTTTAAATATTCGCTTTTCTCAAGAACATACTCCAGCGTTTGTCTTAACAAAAATACATCCATTATATATGCTCGACATGGAAACCAATCAAGTAGAACAAAATGCACAATATTTTACCCAGTTTTATCAATTGGATGATATTACTGCGGAAATGGACCTATGGTATAATTTGTGGAAGGAAAAAAAGTCAACTGACGACCAGCTAAAAGACGTCGAAATAACTGACCTTCTCGACGAGACCGATGTTTTTTATCCCATCCTAAAACAGGCACTTTTGATTTTAATCACAATTCCATGCACCACGGCCACTGTAGAACGATCCTTCAGTACTCTTAGAAGAGTGAAGACTTGGTTGAGAAGTACCATGGGAGAGGAAAGGCTAACAGGATTATGTCTGATGAGTGTGCATCGTGATTTAATTAAATCAAATCGAGAGCAATTTGAAAATCAAGTTTTAAATAAATTTGCGACAAATCCAAGAAAATTGTTATTGAAGTAAAAATTAAGCGAGTTATGTCAAAATTTATTAAGTAAAAAGAGAAATGCAAAATCCATTGTGTTTTTTTTTTGGTCAGCCCCCCCCTATTTCAGATCCTGGGTACGCCCTTGTATATATATATATATATATATATATATATATATATATATATATATATATATATATATATATATATATATATATATATATATATATATATATATATATATATATATATACAGGGTGTCCCGAAATTAGGGGGCCAAAGTTAAACAGTGCATTCTGCATAGGAAAATAACACTAACTAGTTTAATAAACATGTATCGAAAAATGCCCCCTAACTGAGATACGGCCCCCTAAGGAGGGGCCCATGATGATGGTGTTTTCCAAATTATTCCTACAGGGTTGAACATAAAAACATGAGTTTTTGGTATTTTGGTAATTTTGACATGCTGAATCTTGATCTAAAATCAAAACTATCAAAAGTTTATCATAGGCGTAACATTTGGGGGGGTAAAGGTACAAAAACAGCCCTAACTTTTTTATGAGTTAATGTTTTAATTTTTTTTTCTGAAATTATGAAAATCTAGAGCTTTTTACCAAAAAAAGGTACTCTTGATTTACATCGCTTAGATGCACCATTTGTGAGAAAAATGCCTTTAAAAGTAACACTGTTTAGCATAGACGGATCAAGTAAAAATTAATTTTCCAATAAAACTTAGTGGCAGGCCATGAAATCGAATGTTTTTACCAAATTTTCTAAAAATCAATGCTACTTTTATAACCATATTAACATTTATGTTGTTTTGTGAAAATAATTTTAGAGTTATGCATTCTTTCACACGAACGTGCACAATGGCTATTATTATTATTATTATTTGAGCAATAAAGATGAATTAGTTTTATGCGTAATTATGTATTGAAAGACTAGTCACTAGAGGAACACTAATTTACTTTGATTAAATGCAAACAAATTTCCATTTTGTTGAAAGCACAGTCTGGCCCTTTTCGTGATATTTTGCGTAGTACGAAGTATTTCGAACCGGTTTTCTTTAATTCGATTTCCAGCCGCATTAATTCGTCTTAGAAGCTCTTCTGGGCTATTTACTTCTGTGGTATAAATAATATTGCACATATTACCCCACAGATAATAATCTAAAGGGTTTAGATCAGGAGATCGAGCTGGCGAGTCTACCGGGCCACCTGTTTGGAAAATTTTCATTCAGCCAGTTTCTCACCGGTTGGCCAAAGTGGGTTACCTAAATTTCTTTCAAAATGAGCTGGCAGAATTGCTAGGGGAAATTCCTATACGCACTCGGTTAGAGATGTCCTTCCAGCATGATGGGGCGCCAGCCCACTTTGACTAACCGGTGAGAAACTGGCTGAATGAGAATTTTCCAAACAGGTGGATAGGTCGAGGTAGCCCGGTAAACTGGCCAGCTCGATCTCCTGATCTAAATCTTTTAGATTATTATCTGTGGGGTACTATGTGCAATATTATTTATACCTCAGAAGTAAATAGCCTAGAAGAGCTTCTAAGACGAATTAATGCGGCTGGAAATCGAATTAAGGAAAACCGGTTCGAAATACTTCGTACTACGCAAAATATCAGGAAAAGGGCCCGACTGTGTATTCAACAAAATGGAAATTTGTTTGAACATTTAATCAAAGTAAATTAGTGCTCCTCTAGTGGCTAGTCTTTCAATACATAATTACGCATAAAACTAATTTATCTTTATTGCTCAAATAATAATAATAATAGCCATTGTGCATGTTCGTGTGAAAGAATGCATCTCAAAATTATGTTTACAAAACAACATAAACGTTAATATGATTATAAAAGTAGCATTATTTTTTTTTGAAAATTTGGTAAACACATTCGATTTCATGGCCTGCCACTAAGTTTTATTGGAAAATTAATTTTTACTTGATCCGTCTATGCTAAACAGTATTACTTTTAAATGCATTTTTCTCACAAATGGTGCATCTAAGCGATGTAAATCAAGAGTACCTTTTTTGGTAAGAAGCTCTAGATTTTCATAATTTCAGAAAAAAAAATTAAAATTTTAACTCATAAAAAAGTTAGGGCTGTTTTTGTACCTTTATCCCCCCAAATGTTACGTCTATTATAAACTTTTGATAGTTTTGATTCTAGATCTAGATTCAGCATGTCAAAATTACCCAAATACCAAAAACTCATGTTTTTATGTTGAACCCTGTAGGAATAATTTGAAAAACACTATCATCATGGGCCCCATTTTAGGGGGCCGTAGCTCCGTTAGGGCGCATTTTCCGATACATGTTTATTAAACAAGTTAGTGTTATTTTCCTATGCAGAATGCACTGTTTAGCGTTGGCCCCCTAATTTCGGGACACCCTATATATATATATATATATATATATATATATATATATATATATATATATATATATATATATATATATATATATATATATATATATATATATATACAAGGGCGTACCCAGGATCTGAAATAGGGGGGGGCTGACCAAAAAAAAAACACAATGGATTTTGCATTTCTCTTTTTACTTAATAAATTTTGACATAACTCGCTTAGTTTTTACTTCAATAACAATTTTCTTGGATTTGTCGCAAATTTATTTAAAACTTGATTTTCAAATTGCTCTCGATTTGATTTAATTAAATCACGATGCACACTCATCAGACATAATCCTGTTAGCCTTTCCTCTCCCATGGTACTTCTCAACCAAGTCTTCACTCTTCTAAGAGTACTGAAGGATCGTTCTACAGTGGCCGTGGTGCATGGAATTGTGATTAAAATCAAAAGTGCCTGTTTTAGGATGGGATAAAAAACATCGGTCTCGTCGAGAAGGTCAGTTATTTCGACGTCTTTTAGCTGGTCGTCAGTTGACTTTTTTTCCTTCCACAAATTATACCATAGGTCCATTTCCGCAGTAATATCATCCAATTGATAAAACTGGGTAAAATATTGTGCATTTTGTTCTACTTGATTGGTTTCCGTGTCGAGCATATATAATGGATGTATTTTTGTTAAGACAAACGCTGGAGTATGTTCTTGAGAAAAGCGAATATTTAAAGAGGCTATAATTGAATCCAGATACGGTATAATTAACGAACGCTTCCAGTAGTCACTATCACAGTCTGATGGAGGATTGTTTCTATGTATTTGCCTCTTGGTAATTCGAGGGATAGAAATTTCTATTTCCAATTCCAATGCAAAATCTTGTGCTTTTTTAAGTACTTCATCAGTAACTAGGTCGGCATCTTCACGGTTTTTCTTCAGTACGTTAAGGATTACGTTCAGATGTTCTTGCAACTTAATTAAATCCATAGTTTTTGATTGCAAGGCATTAACAACCGGCTCCAGTAAAGCTGAATATTTTGCAATTATAGTTAGGGCAACAATTAGTGAGGGTTTGGTAACGGCGGAATGCAACTGGTACGCAGATTTTCTCGTGGCGTAGTTTCCTTCGATAGACAGTTTTTCAAGTGATTTCACAATCTCGGGGAAATTTTGTGCAAATAAGCGAATACTTTTGTATTTTTCAGACCATCTAGTCTCACACAGTCGTGATAGATTAGGAGCGGAACTTCTGCGAGTGGTGGATTCCCTGCAAAAGGTTATACCATCCTTTACGGTGCCAATAGTGTTTCTAATTTCCGGAACATTATTTGCATCATTGACAACAAGATTTATTTTATGGTTTGAGCAATGAAAACATAATGCTCGTGTGTACTTTTTCCTTAAAATCGCTTGTACGCCACCCTCTTTGCCCGCCATTGTAGCGCAGCCATCAAAACCAAGTCCTACACAACTTAGCGGTAAAAAATTATGGCTAACCAAAAAATTGTCTATTGCATTGGCAATTGCTGGGGCATCCTGTGCTGTCAGCTCCACAAAACCCACAAATTCTTCTCGGACTTTTTTTTTACTTTCATCATAGAAACGCAAGCCAATGAATAGCTGCTCCTTTCCTGAAACGTCGGCTGCCTCGTCGGCTAAAACTGTGTAGAACATGGCTTTCTTAGCACCATTTATCACACTCTCCCTAATAACTTCGCCACATAAATATATCAGTTGGTTTTGTATTTTTGGTGACGTATAAACAGCATTTCTACGACACTTTTCCAGGTGATTCTTTAATTTGATGTCGCCCGGCTCAACTCGCAAATTCATTAGATCGAAAAAAACTCCCTCATCTGCTTCTTTTCCTCTTAGAGGCATATCGTGGGTGCCAAAGAATACTACACAGGAAATAATGGAGGCCAATATTTGCTTGTTCTCTTCGATTGTTTTTTGGTGGAAACTTTGAACTTGAATGTCCACAGGTATATTTTCGAGAAAGGCCTTTGCAGCAGCAGATGCAGATTTGTGAAAGTTATTGGTGGCATGTTTACGACAATCTTCGTGCATATTCCTAAACTTCGTAAATGGTCTGATCATAAATGAACCTACCACTCCCCTTACTGTCCCAGTGGAAGGAGGAAATAAAACACAGTGCTTACACAGAGCACCCTTTAGTCGCCTGGAATACACTAACCATGGTGGGTATTGATCTAACCAAGCATAATTAAATTTTCTTCGCAAATGACTGGCATCGGCTGCAAAATCGTAATTCTTGGGTGGAACCCACGGATTTTTTATCAACTCCTTTTTTCTTTCCATCGTCAGGTGAAATGTTTCTCCTACATAACGACCCAAGTCATTTTCGTGGCAACCATCATTCTCTTCAATTTCGGGATTGACTACAGAGGCAGATGTTGACGGTAAAGATTCTAAATTAGGAGCAGTGACTTTCTTACATCTCAAAGAATTTAACGGCTGCTCAGATTCAGTTTTAGATGAGCTTGGCGATGAAATTTGATCATTGTTATCATCGCTCCCGCTGCTACTGTCATGTTCTTTTTTCCTCTTGAGAGTTTTAGTAGCTGCAAAACACAATAATGCTGCTATTAGTATTTTATACAATGTGAGTGATATCCATGTTAGTGTTTTGTTTTACATGTAACATAGAAAAAACATTTTGTTTTTTTTAATTGGAATTTACAGATATTACAAAAAAGGAAATTTTTGTTAAAATTGTCAACACCTTGTATCTCAAAAGTTAAGATGTTTCGTTTAGGACATACGTTCATATAAAGTTTTTTTCTTAAATTGGGTCCAAGAACCACCCCCTTAAATATTAGCATGTTATTATGAAACACAACCTAACAGATTACCTATTATAGGAAATAATAGAAAATCACAAATGTCGTCGAAACTTACTAACTTTAACTTACCTGTTTGAAAAAATTTTCTGATATCCATTTATCAGTGTGGAGATACCGAGATGCCAGGAATAGGTAGATTCAGCTGATTTTCCAATAAGTACTGTAACGTTTTTAGCGTGGACTTGTTCGACTACGATGTGATAAAAACTGCCAATTAATTAAAACTATACTTTTATTAACACTTAACTAAAATTCTACTAATTTATTTACACTTTGATTAATTTATGTAAACACAATAACTAGTTTATGTAACGCCTTGTATTTATTTATAAAAGTCTTCTATTCTTTAACCCGGCACTGGCGAAATCTGCCCTCGCCGCCCGACATTGTTCCTTTTATATCCGAAGCGCCTGCTTCTCGAATCGCCTCGAATTAGTCGGTGTCGGAAGGCTCATGCATTTTCCCCGAACCCGGCGCTCCGCAGCGTGTCTAAGCTTCGCGCTGCGTCTCGAGAATTCTCCACGCGGCCGGGAAGAGTCAGGGGCGGACTCAGGGTCATTTTCGTTACAGTACAATTTAATATAAATTTCTCACAATGTTTACTAGTGTAACGTAACTGCTAACTACATAGACGTTTATCAACAACTAAGTAAATTAAGTCTACTTGCAGTACTTGCACAAACAAATTAACATCCCTGATAGTGCCTACACCAAATGAAAATAATTAAATTCCATTAGAAAAACAACACAATACAACAAATTCACGACTTTGCAAGGTTAAGATTTCGACATTCCGAATACGGAGTCGGACGCATCGGATCGGAATGTCTCCCACTCCACTCTATAATGCGGTTGGCAAAACAAAAATAACAAACGGCATCGGCACTCGGCAGTGCACTCGGCTGACTCGGCAGGTGCAAATGGCCAGGGTCGTAATAGAAAATTCATATTTCTTGGCTAATTCCGCCAATTGCAAATCTAATAGGCTGTGCAGTGCGCTGCGTTTGACTTACGTATATGAATATATTTTAGTAGTGGTGTCCTATATTTTTCGGTTTTGTAATTTTTTTAGTAAAACCATAGTGGTTTATTTTGATTTTTTTATTTTCTGCACTTAGCGGTGCTTTTTTATAATTTATAATCTTCTAGGGGGGGGGGGGGGGGCGCTGCCCCCCTGCCCCTCGCTGGGTACGCCCATATATATATATATATATATATATATATATATATATATATATATATATATATATATATATATATATATATATATATACAGGGTGTCCCTGGATGGGGTTACCTATACCACAAATGGACCTAATTTTTTATTTTTCGACAAAAAGTTATTCTTAATAAAAATTTTTGCTTGTAAAAAAAATACGATTTGTGGTAAGAAAATTTAGTTATTATATACAGGGAGGTCAAAAACTTCAAAAATATAAATTTTACCTTAGGGTAGACTACTGTTAATTTTCATTGTAAAGAAAAATGCCATTTGAAAAAGTTGCTTAGAATTACATTTTTAGTGATAATCCAAAACTTCAGAAAAAACTTTTTATTTTTGTAAAACAAATTTTTGTATTGAAATGTAAATTAAACTAAACGTTTTATTTACAAAGTTATTATTCAACGTGAAAGCCGCCAACTTCTACACACTTTTGTAGTCGTCTTTTAAACTCGTTATAAGTAGAATTAATCATCTGTTGATTTATTTCCGCGATAGCTTCACGTATTCTGTATTTCAAAATTTCAACATCATGATTTAAATTATATTTATAAACCTTTTCTTTTAAAAATCCCCAAGGAAAATAATCGCATGCCGTTAGATCAGGGGATCGAGCCGGCCAGCGTATGGGACCATATCTACCCAGCCATTTTTGTGGAAAATGTCCATTAAGCCAATTTTGAATTTGCAGTGTCGAATGCGCTGGACATCCGTCTTGCTGAAAATAGGCTTTGCGTCTGTATTCTAAATTTTCTTCTTCAAACTCTGTCCAAAAATAAGTATTCAACATCTCTAAGTAAGAATTTTGATTAAGATTTACCTCAAAGAAGTAAGGCCCAATAATTCTATTTATTGTAATAGCGCACCATACATTTACTTTTTTGGCTTTTTGACTGTCTGTAGTGAGTGTAAACATCGGATTGTCTTGCGCCCAAAAGCGAGAATTTTGGGATGATACTATGCCATTTGTGTTAAATGTACACTCGTCTGAAAAGATAACACTTTTGTAAAAGTGTCTGTCTTCCACAATTCTTTCCCCAATATCTAAACAAAAGTCTAAACGGTGCGCATCATCACCTTCTTCTAGAGTATGAATTTGTTTAGGTTTGAAAGCTTTAAACATATTTTCTTTTAAAACTCTTTGGATTTCAGATTTGCTTATGTTAATTTGCAAGGATCTGTTTCTTAACGACGTTTTCGGATTTTCGGCTACTGAGTCCAAAACTAGCATGGTGGCTACATCCTCCCTATTGTATGTTTTCTTAGTCTTCTTAAGGTTTTTTACATCTCCTGTATGATCAAACTTTCTGATTATTTTTTTAAACTCTGTCTACTAATTTCTACAGCGGGATATTTTTCATTGAACAATTCAATTGCGTGTCGGTAGGAAATGTTTCCTATACCATAGCATTGAACTAAATAAATACGTTGCTGTAAAGTAAGCATTATTGCAATTTCAGAATTAACAGACAGTAATATTTATTGCAAATGACACTGATATGACACTTCACTTTAAGTACCAGACAGGTATTTTGGTTATAGTATTCCTTACGAGATTCGAAAAAAACTGGGGCTTAAACAATTGATTTAAACAATACTTTTTTTAAATCTTGAATCATGACTAGAAAGCAATTCTACACAACATTTTCTAATGAAATTTTCCTTAAAAACGAAAAATAACGATAGTTTACTCTTAAGTAAAATTCATATTTTTAAGTTTTTGACCTCCCTGTAAACAAAAACAAAAACAAAAACAAATCGTATTTTTTTTACAAGCAAAAATTTTTATCAAGAATAACTTTTTGGCGAAATATTAAAAATTAGGTCCATTTGTGGTATAGGTAACCCCATCCAGGGACACCCTGTATATATACACATATATACCTATATATATATATATATATATATATATATATATATATATATATATATATATATATATATATATACATCTTTCATCATTTCTGCGTCCTTTCATAATCCATCATTTTTGCGTCCCCTAGAAATAGAGGCTTTAGGCTTTGTATTTCAAGTGTATATCGATTTTTTTCCTTTTTTTGTATTGCTCCTAATTTTTCTTTTAAATATCTCTTAAAACTAAAATATACCTTTTATTTTATAATGCAGCATTTTCAACTCCTTTCATATTATAATCAAATTTGCGTCCGGCGTATAATTTTGTACATTTGTCGACGCATTTTGCTTCCGAGCCGTATAATATTTGGACACTTCTCTATCATTTTTACTACTGCCCTGTTGCCAGAATTTTGAAAAGTCCGAAAGGTGGGAAAGATTACACAGCGCTTTTGAACCAATGATAGGTATGACTAATCTGTCACGAGAAACAGCTTGAGGGACTGAATGAGATAACCAAGGTGCTATGAGTCTATTACAAAACCATCGATCTTTTATTAACATGCTTTTATTAGCTTGACTTATAACATTGTAATGGGACATTTCATTAAAAGATATATACAGTATGTATTCGAAATGGAAAAAATTTTGTTATTGATTTTACGAAAAAAGTGTATTTTTATAAAAAGTTCTGCATCGTGAAAAAATAGCATTGCCATTCAGAAATTTGATCCAGTAGGTACGTACAGGGTGGCTCAAAAATGAAAAAGTCATAATCCACGTGAAGCTAAAAAGACAAAATCTTTATTTGAAATTACACTGCCACTGCAAATGTACAATTTAATAATATGTTTTTTTCATTAAAAAATATACAGCATGTCTTCGAAATGGAAAAAATGTATTATTGATTTTACGAAATTGTGTATTTTTATAAAAAGTTCTGCATCGTGAAAAAATAGCATTGGCATTCATAAATTTGATCCAGTACGTACAGGGTGGCTCAAAAATGGAAAAGTCATTATCCACGTGAAGCTAAAAAGACAAAATCTTTATTTAAAGGTACACTGCCACTGCAAATGTACAATTTAATAATATGTTTTTTTCATTAAAAAAATATACAGCATGTCTTCGAAATGAAAAAAAATGTATTATTGATTTTACGACAAAAGTGTATTTTTATAAAAAGTTCTGCATCGTGAAAAAATAGCATTGCCATTCAGAAATTTGATCCAGTACGTACAGGGTGGTTCAAAAATGAAAAAGTCATAATCCATGTGAAGCTAAAAAGGCAAAATCGTTATTTAAAGGTAAACTGCCACTGCAAATGTACAGGGTGGGCAAATAAGCGAGGTAAGCGGCTGTATCTCAGAAACTAATGATCGTGGAGAGTTACGGTAAAAAATTTTATAGGTAAAGTGGGCAAGGGAAACTGCTGGAAATTATTTTCAAGTTTCCAAGATGGCCGCCAGTGGGCGTTTCCGCCATCTTGAATTACATAAAGCTACGTTTGTCGCGATTTTCCCCAATGAATGTAACAAAAAAGTATTTGCGTTTTAATGCTAACTTAAAGTCGAACATTTTTTGTAAAAACAATTTTTCTCTATCTTTCGAAATGAAGTGGTGGGGGGTATTTGAATGTTGTTTTAAATAAATGCCTGTAACTTCGAAACGGCTTAATGGATTTGGATAAATTTGGTATCATTGGAAAGAGCATTTCTTGGGCTTTTAGGTTTCTCGTAATCATGACAGTTGTGACCTACACGACCGCCGATAGAGGGCGTTATTCGATATTATAACCAAAATATTGGATTTTCTCAAAAAATTTAAATGCGATGATATGACTTTTTTTACACTAGAAAATAGACAAATGACCAACCAATAAGCCTGCGCAAACCGCATCTTAATATCTTTTTCCTAACTCAAATTATTAAAAAAAAATACTAAACCAGGAAAATTCATATATCCCCATTTAAAAATGCATCGGTTCCTTTCGATAAGAAGGCAAGTAGTAGGCCATGGACACGACAATCGCCTAACAAAAATATTGCCAAGTAACGTCAAACTTTTGTCACACGCAGGCTAATATTGTTGATTGAGTATAATTTGAGTACTTTTTAATCAAAATGCCTCTCACAAATAATGAAGCTGTTGACATGATTGCGATTTATTTCGAGTGTTTTCAAAACGCAGCTATAGCGGCAAGACAGTACGCGGCACGGTATCCAGATCGCCGTCATTACGGGAGAAGAATGTTTCCGCGCTTGGTACAGCGATTACGCGATACTGGAAGTTTTCGTCGTCCTAAACTTCGCAGGCGTCGCAATGGAAGGACCGAAGAAAACATTATCAATGTCTTGGCTTACATAGAATTTGATAGACATGTAGGAACTAGAACATTGTCTCTACACTTGGGAATAGCACGAACAACTGTTAGAAATATTTTGAAAGATTATAGGTAAATAATTTTATCTTCTTCCAAGTATCTTAGCACATACTCGCAAATACACAATTCAGTGTTATTCTGATAATATTATGTTTGCGCATATGTTGTTTTTTACTTTTAGATTACATCCTTACCACATAGTCTTGCATCAGGCGCTAAATGAACAAGATTTCGACAATAGATTAAATTATTGTCAATGGATGCTAGGCATGCTTGAGGAAAACAGAAATTTCTTAACGGAAATTCTCTGGACCGACGAGGCTACCTTTAGTAGTGATGGTAGGGTAAACCGTCATAATATGCATTATTGGTCCGTTGAAAATCCGCATTGGTTACGAGAAGTGCAGCACCAGGGTCGCTGGAGCCTAAATGTGTGGTGCGGCATCATTGGGGACAGAATTATTGGACCTTATTTTTTTGATCAAGCTTTAACTGGTAACCGCTTCTTACAGTTTTTGATCAACGACTTGCCAGTTTTGTTGGAAGATGTGCCACTGGAAACTAGGAGAACTATGTTTCTGCAATTAGATGGTTGTCCGGCACATTATTCAATTAATGTCCGAAACCATATTAACGGGACCTTTCGAGAACGCTGGATAGGAAGGGGAAGCCTATTTCCTTGGCCGGCAAGATCTCCCGACTTGACATGTCTTGATTTTTACTTGTGGGGACGCTTAAAAGATATTGTTTATCAAACTCCACCAACAACACGAATGGATATCGAAAACAGAATTCGAAACTCAATTCGTCAAATATCAGCGGCAGAAATCGAGGCTGCGGTTCTGTCGACTCAAGAAAGACTGGAACAATGTGTGGAATATGACGGAAGGCAATTTGAACACAGAAGGCATTAATCGTTTTTCAAAATCGGTCCTTTCCAGGACCACAACTTTATTTAAAAGGGAAATCTCTTATAAATACGAAAACGTGTGACTTAAAATCACAGCACTAAATAAACCGATATTTCTTGTGAATAGTTTTGAGAGGAGTTTGTCTTTTATTTCCATGGCCTACTACTTGCCTTCTTATCGAAAGGAACCGATGCATTTTTAAATGGGGATATATGAATTTTCCTGGTTTAGTATTTTTTTTTAATAATTTGAGTTAGGAAAAAGATATTAAGATGCGGTTTGCGCAGGCTTATTGGTTGGTCATTTGTCTATTTTCTAGTGTAAAAAAAGTCATATCATCGCATTTAAATTTTTTGAGAAAATCCAATATTTTGGTTATAATATCGAATAACGCCCTCTATCGGCGGTCGTGTAGGTCACAACTGTCATGATTACGAGAAACCTAAAAGCCCAAGAAATGCTCTTTCCAATGATACCAAATTTATCCAAATCCATTAAGCCGTTTCGAAGTTACAGGCATTTATTTAAAACAACATTCAAATACCCCCCACCACTTTATTTCGAAAGATAGAGAAAAATTGTTTTTACAAAAAATGTTCGACTTTAAGTTAGCATTAAAACGCAAATACTTTTTTGTTACATTCATTGGGGAAAATCGCGACAAACGTAGCTTTATGTAATTCAAGATGGCGGAAACGCCCACTGGCGGCCATCTTGGAAACTTGAAAATAATTTCCAGCAGTTTCCCTTGCCCACTTTACCTATAAAATTTTTTACCGTAACTCTCCACGATCATTAGTTTCTGAGATACAGCCGCTTACCTCGCTTATTTGCCCACCCTGTACATACAAGAGTTATTTTTATGATATGTTTGGAATACACAGGAGGTCCCAAAAGTAAAATTAATTTTTTAAAATCGCCGTTACAAAAAAAGTATATCTTCATAAAAAATTCTACATTGTGAAAAAAGAGCATGGTTTAAATATTTTTATAGGGCATAGAGGGTGGCTAAAAATTTAAATTAAAATTGGGACTTTCAGCTTTATGAGCCACCCTGTATTGTCCTTCATCAAGTTTTTGAATAACCATGCTTCTTTTACAATGTAGAACTTTTTATAAAGATATAGGTACTTTTTTTGTAAAATCGGTAATAAAAAAATTAATTTTATTTTTGAGACCTCGTGTATGTTCCAAAACTAATTCACTAAAAAACTAAAAGAACACGCTTTTATGAGTAGCGCACTAAAAAGTTAAAGATAAATTATAGTTTAAAATACTAAAAACACGTTTTTATGAGTAGCGCACTAAAAAGTTAAAAATAAATTAGGTATAGTTTAAAAAACTATACGGTTTACTGTTAGGTAACTACAAAAGGAAAATAATTATTTTGAACTTTTTAGTGCGCTACTCATAAAAGCGTTTTTTTTAGATTTTTAAATTATAATTTATTTTTTTAACCTAAAATGCAAGTTGAAAATATAAGTTTAAATAATATTAATATTATATACATTTTTACTGCTTATTTCTTAATTTGTAAAATTTATTGAAGAATAAAAAGATTGATAACAATAGTAATATGAATAACAATATTGTAAGTATTTTCCATGCTTATAGAATATAATATTATTTTTAGTTTATTTTTATGTGAAATTAGGAATGCTTAGCCGTCGACAAATTTCAATTTTTCATAACAGTAACGGTGTCAGACATTTGCCCTCCTTTTGGTAAACGTGATAATTAATATATAGGTGATAGATCAAGGCTGACAATTTTTATTTTAATTTACTGACATGGCACTGACATGTACACATTGCTATCACAGAATGGCGCTTTTTTACCAAGAGTTCTCCGCATTCTTTACATATGAGATCGCTATAAAAAGGAGTTTTGAGCCATGGACTCTCCTTACCTCATTCCATGATTTAAGTTTATTTTGAGTTGTTTTGCTGGAACCTGGAAATAAGATTACGAATTATAATAAAAACCTATTTTTATTATAACTTTCGTTTATTTTATTTGGGTTAAGTCACCAGATTAGCTCAAAATATGACAAGGCGTCCAACAAAAAGTATCCACCTAATAAAACTAAAACAGATATATTTAATGTCGACAGACACAAGCAAGTTTCTTCTTAATGCTTTTTGGCTGGAATCACTATTGATAAGACAGGTGTAATTTGGCAATTAAAGTCTTGCTCATTGCTCAGTGCTCAGCTTTATATAATTAAGGGTTTAAATTGGCAAGTGTTAAGATTAGACAACCAAATTTTATACTGTTAGTTTCTTTTTAATTTTTCTCGCCAACTTATAAAGAAAAGAGCGATTTAAATAACAGTTAAGTACAGTTAAATTTACCAACCGAAATAAACATTTTTAATACACTACAAAGATAATGTAAAATGTTGACCACAGTAACTGGCGAGCTAGTTTTTTTATTTAACAAATAAATTCCAAAATGTAGTTTTTGTTAAATAACTTTTTAAGTTTTATTTTTTCGAAAAACCGCATCAATCGAAATAGGTGAAAATGTTACACAGGAAACGTATCTAAAACGTCTATAAAACTTAATCATTTTGTTAAACTTAAGCTTCAAAAAGTTTTGCAATTTATATGTCAACTATATGTACAAAATACAGTTTCTGTAACATAAATCGTTTTCGAGTTTGAGCAACAAAAAATGGAAACTAATTTTGAAGGTGCTCTGTATATATTTCACCGGAAATACAGGCTGTTCCAAGCCAGGTTGAAAAGTAGTCCATATGCAAAATTTTTCCTTTTCTTTTTGGTCAAGCAGTTTTAAGCGTTCGCTCCAACAGACAATCCGACAAACAGACGGACAGACAAACCGACGAAAATGGGAGACCATCTGATATAGGGACCTCAACACGTAAAGATCTGAAAAAATCCCGGGAAGTGATTTTTTTCTAGCTAGAGAAGTAAAAAGTTGAAATTACTAAAATTAGAAATGATTTTTAAAAATGCAAAAATATTCCGTGAAAAGATAAATTTAGGATGTGTAGAAATGTCAAATTAAAATTAATAACCTCCAGTTATAATGAAGTGGTAATTTCCATAAGAAAGTGCGATTATTTCTTGATATTATACCTTGAAAATGGGCTAGTACAAACTATATCCCAAATCGATTACTTGTTATATTTTAGAAACAAATATAAAATGGTATAGATTTTTTTGTAATAAAAAAGCCTTAAAATTAAAAGTACTAAAACTTTTAAAGCTCCAACAAGAAAAGAAAATTTTACGCGGCTGTTGTATCTAATAGAAAATAAAATTTGATTGTTCCTAACTTACACCCTGTACAGTACAACTGTTCTATTTCTACTTTACATTCCACTTACAACACCATTGATTTTTGACACTTTAACGGTAATTTTGTATTGCAGCAATTGCAGTATACCTATTCAAATAAGATATGCAGGCATGCATCGCTGTTTTATTTAATAACTAGCTTTCGCCCGCAATAATAAATTAGGATCTTCTAGTTGATCAGGTATGTTTTGACAGGTTTTTTCCTGTCATAGTTAATAAGTCTTCGTTAAAAACTTATGAAATATTCCGTTCCGTGCCGTTCATTTTCTTCACATTCGTTAGACAAAATTAGATTTTCTGACCTCAATTGACATACTTATTAGTTAACATTTTTGGGGAAATTGCCATTCGCTCGTTTTTACCCCCCCCCCCCCCCCCCCCCGTTAGTTTTTTTAAATGTTAGACAAAATTAAATATTTTGACCCCAATAACCCCGAAAACAACATTAACATTTTTAGATAATTTCCCAGTTGCTCCTTTTTACCCCCCCCCCCCGGCGTTATTTTTTTAAAAATGAGTTTCAACAAAATTAGATTTTCTGTTCTCAGTAACCCCCAAAATTAGTTAACATTTTTGGAGAAATTCCAAACCCCGCGCCTTTTTATTCCCTCTGCCCCACCGTTAATTTTGTTTACATTCATTAAACAAAATTAGATTTGCTGACCTCAATAACCTTGAAAATGATATATCAGATAACTTTTTTTGAAAAATGATCAGTTGCCTGTTTTTATTCTCCCTCGTTATATTTTTTTAAATATGTTAGACCAAAGTACATTTTTTGACCGTAATAACACCGAAAATGACAAATTAGTTAACATTTGTTCAGTCGCTCCTTTTTATCCCCCCGCCGTTAATTTTTTAAATATAGGTTTCAACAAAATTAGATTTCTGACCTAAATATCCCCGTAAATGACAGATTAGTTAACATTTTTGGAGAAGTTCCCAGTTGCGCCCTAATATCACCCCACTCCCCACGTTATTCTTGACATCCATTACACAAAATTAGATATTCTGACCTCAATAACCTCGAAAATAACATATTAG